>RJWM01003843.1:0-108247 GCA_004363535.1 Dasyprocta punctata | reverse complement strand
CATTTGAAGGGTAGCCTCTATGGCAGTCTGTGACTCTGGCACTTTGGGTTGTTCACAGCCTCCAAGCTCTCGGTCATCTGACACACAGAGCATCTAAGGCCACCTGTGAGCAACACCCTTGGGCTAGGCATGCTTGGTCTTCACCTTCAAAGACTACCCACACCTTTCACCACTTGAGGCTTTTGCCAGCTAGGATGTAATGTCCACTAACTGGCATGGGACAAAAACAGAAGGGAAGAGGGCAGCAGGAGACAGCTCACACCTGATGGGGCTGTGGCATTGGCCCAGAGAATGTCCTCTGGTACTCCCTGAGACCAGATGGTGTCATGTGTTCCCTGGGCAGGGTTGACATCTGATGAAAGCAGGTGAAACAGAAGAGTGAAGGACCAGACTAAGATCCAGAGGTGCAGGGCACAGCTGTGAGAACTTCACTGCATCTCTCTGTACAGTAAAGTGGGGGCAACCCACCTTCCAGCGCTGTCGTGAGGATGGAAGACCGAATGCGTGAGAGACCTTTCTCAATGATGAGGCCAACAGAGACATAAGGTACAACACATGGAGCAGTGTGCAAAAGCCATGTGATCAGTATTTGAGGGATGAACACTATGAATAATCTACTTCCTTACGTCTGGAATGGGGAATTAACTCTTGTCATTTTGACAGTCCTTAGCTATTTGGCAAATTCATCAAGTAATAAAATGAACCCAAGAGAAATCAGGCATGTTTGTGAAGATGTTGGAAAGTATGGAATGACGTGAACTCTAGGGGGAAGGTGGGATCGCAGCACTCCCCATCCACGCCCTGTGTGGCAAGCAAAGCACTTCCAAGCCCTCGCGTCCTGTAAGGGTGCAGGACAGACTGAGCCGCACTGCTTCCTGGCCGAGTCTTCCTGGGCACGGGCAATGCACATGGTGGTCTCAATCCTGCTCCTTAACTTGGTGTATCAGTCGAATAGGATAAAACCCTACAGGCATAGGAACATGACTACTTAAAAAGATTGTTAGAAAGCAAAACCAAACAAAACTCAGAAGAGTGGGCAGAGTGCAGAACAAATAAAGCACAAATGTGTTGTAAAACGACAGGAAAGAAAACACAGAAAGGTGGGAATGTCTGCTACAATTCCAGAGGCAGCACGACGTGCCTCTTTTCAGGGAACCCTTAGACGTGTTTTAAGTCACAGGGCTGAGGCAACCCGAGTACTGTGCTATATATAATGAGCATATTAATTAGAACATCCCCACCGCCTCTGTAGAGATCATACACCATATTCATGGAATTAAATAACCAACAGGAGAAGTGAGGGGGTGTGTTCTGCCTCAGAATTCCTGGGAGGTGAGGTCCACACTGTGACCCCCCAGGGAGGGGCTCTGGCCACTGCTCTGCCCTCTCTGTGCAGGTCAGCATGCTCAGGGAGGGGTCTCCGTGCATGACCAATGCAAGCAGGAGCACACAGTTAGAGGTTAAGGTGAGGTTAGTTTGCTTGTTTAGTCACCCGTGTTTTGGAAACGTGCTCACCGAAGGCCTGGATGCCCACTGAAGCCAGTGCATTTTGGTACAGAAAGTCTGGAGGATAAGAATGGACAGAGGAGAGGATTTGGAGAACAGTCAGTTCCTGGCCTTGGAACTCCAGAATGGAGAATGGCCAGGTAAAGAATGCCATGAACCCACTTGAGCTGACATGGTAAAGCCTCTGCAGTACATATATCATCATGTGAAGGATGCAGGATACAAACCATGGTACAGCCTCACTTACATTTGTGTTCACACATGCATCTAACTTTCTAGAGGTTATAGGAAAGATCATGAGTAGTGGGATCAGTAGTTGGGGAAGGAGAGAGACCTGTCCTTTTATATCCTTTTCTATTGCTTAACTGTTTATTTCACCACTGAGAGATAGTGTTTAATAATAATAACTGCTTTAAAGGGATTGGAACCTTGCCCACTTTCTACCAGTATCACCTGTGCTAAGGACCCAGGGATGGGCTGTGGTTTCCTACACAAAATTAAATAGTACTCCCCTCACCTCTTGCCTTAGAGCACTATCTCAGAAGGGTCAAAGGCTATTCAGAGAGTGGGTTTTATTTATAGAGGATACAGGCTATGAGCCCCATTTCATGAGTGTATTCTTGAGGGAGTACAAGTCATGCATGAACAAGGGTAAAGGTTCTGACTTAGCAGGGGCTCTTTCCTATGGAGTACAAATGTGCATTCTGTTTGGTCTTTTTTTCTACTAACGGGCAGCCTCATAGGATTTAAGGTTCCTTTTCCAAGAACAGTATAATGCCCATCATGGTCAGGGACATTCACTTCAGACAAGAGGAACCTGTCAGTCATTGCAAACAGCCTGAGTCAGACAGGGTTCACCACTACAGCTCCAAGGCTTGCAATAGTGCTACTTATTTCTATTGATTATTATTTTATTGATTATTATTTTACATGTCTCACTTCTTCCAAGCACAAAAGTATTTGAGCAAATAATTAGCAAAGAGTAGGAAAACCTGCTTGCCACTAATTAACCAAGTAAAAAATGCTGCCTTGGACTGGTTTCAAGGCTTAAAACAAACCTACATATATCATGATGTAATTTCTTGTAGTCTCCAAAGGCTGCCTGGTATTTTATGTTGTCAGCAAGATTCCCAAGTCTTGAGAATCTCAGTTTTAATTAGCATCACCATTACTAGCTCACTGGAAAGACTAAAAAAGTGAACCTGTTTGTCACTCAAGAGAACTGCTTCATGTATCCTCGGTATTGTATCAGTTAGACAGTCATGGTAGGGCCCTCCTCTTCTACCTAGATAGTTGCTTCTCTGTACAAACAACTCTGCAGAGTAATTGCTCAAAGAATGCTATATGTGAGTTGTCCTCATGTTTAGAAAATACGCATGGAATTATTTAGGTGTCAAAAGGCACAACACCTGCAACTAATTCTCAAATGGCTCAGAACAGTGTGTGTGTGTGTGTGTGTGTGTGTGTGTGTGTGTGTGCACAGACACACAGGCTCAGACGGAGAATGAAAAAAAAATGAAGCACAGCAAACACGATGAAATGTTAACATTTAGGGAATCTGGATAAAGGGAATGCAGAAAGTCTTTGTATTTTTTTTTCAATTCTTTTGCAAGTCTAAAACTAGAAATCTCAAAATATTTTTTAAAACATAAAAAGGACCACTGTACCAACTTGGATAATGAAATCATCATCAGCCTCTCTAACCAAGCCAGTGACACTGTGAAACCCAGACTGCATGGCGACAGAAGGACGACTCCTGGCTGCACCTTCTCATCCCAGCGGCGCCCACGCTTGTCCTCACTATTTATTCTCTTGGGCTCTTGCTGCAAGGATGACAATGTCTGGATGAAAGTTATTCTATTTTTTCCTCTTTCTTTTTGATGAAATAACTGCAGTAATTTCCCGAGAAAGGCCGCCTCGGAAAGGCAGGTCCGTTTTTCAGAGGGCCCCACTCACCTGTTGATGCTGGCATACTTCTTCATGGTAACTTTATAAATTAACTCCTTGCTAATCATGAAACTACTGTGACTGTTCTAGCTTGCCCAGGAACTTGCTATTCTGCTTCTCGGTGCCAAGAGGTAGAATTTTTTAAATGAAAAAATCAACTAACTTTCTATTTCCGGTATTTATATAAACAGCAGCTCCTCATGGGGAGGAGGAAGGGAAATGTGAAGGCTTGGCTTGGTTGTTTTATTCACAGGAATAATGAATCAGGGTAAAACCCTGCAAGAGTCTAAGGGACACTGATCAGAATCTTGGAGCTTTTGCTCTTCAGGCAAAGCCAAACAGGTCGTCCTCCTGCCCTTGACCAACTGCTTCCTCCAGCACCTGGGGCCACGGGAGGCATGTAGACGCGTCACTTCTCCCTTGGTAGCTGAAGATGAGCCTTTTCACAAGTGTTGCATGTTAAAAACTTAAAGTATCTTCCTCCACGGACTCTTCGGCACACTGGTGGGCCTCTTGTTGACGGTTCGGGTTTATTGCTAGGAATGTCCAGCAAGTCTGGGCCGATGCTACTCATCCTTGGAGCAAGGTCATGTTTCTCTGAAGTTCCCGAGCCCTGCTTAGACTGTGCTTCTTTCACAAAGAAGAGGAGAGAGTCATGTGGCTGCTCTGCTTCCAGGACAGCTCAGAACAGCTGCCTGCTTTGTCTTTGCTCTTGTACAAAATAAGCCAGCATGTCAAAGGCTCCACCCTGACAAGTTATCATCCCATCTCCTAGTCAGTCATCTATCTTCACA
This sequence comes from Dasyprocta punctata, assembly GCA_004363535.1. Lineage (NCBI taxonomy): Eukaryota > Metazoa > Chordata > Mammalia > Rodentia > Dasyproctidae > Dasyprocta > Dasyprocta punctata. Next base: position 104,000 of record RJWM01003843.1, on the reverse strand, counting down.
ATAGTGCGCCGTGGCCTTTTGGGGGACTCTGTCCAGGACTGGCCCCTTCCACTCCTGGCCACTGCCCATCACTCTGTGTTCTCCTTTCTGTGTCTCCTTCCACAGCATTCAGGCCATGGCTGTGCTGCAGATCCTGGCCTTAATGTCACTGGGAGATGGAAGGTCCCATGCTGGACCTCCTGATGGGTCACAGCATTGTGAAGTGTCTTTTGCACAAGGATCTTATATTTTGTAAGGTCAAAGTCACTCTAACAATTGGGAAGCTGATTTAAAAAGAGCCCACAAGCTGGGAACCCTGAGTTTTCTGGATAAGTCTGTAGCTGTCCAGTAGTATAATATCTCTATCCTCCTTAGGAAGCCAGTGATTCTGGAATCATCTATCACTGGAGGTTCGAAAAACAAAAATAAAACAAAGACGATAGATTTCCGACTCTACAAGCATAAATTTGGTACCAGAAGTACTCAGCAAATAACTGTGTACTTGAAGGCCTAGAGCTGGTATTTTACGATAAAGGTTTAATGCCATGGGACTGCATAGGAGAACAGCTAACCATCCTCAATCCTGTAAATCCCAGGGAAACTGATTTCACCAGTGCTGCATCCCTCTTTGAAATACCAAAACCACTGTCAGAGAAGGCTCAGCTCTGTATTTTAACTGTAAGCCCTTTGGCTTTTCAACCAGTGCTGGGTCAGTGAGCCACATTTTAGACCTAGGGAGCTGGGAAACCACAGCCTGGAATAATGTTCCTTTGTGGTCAGTTCTGCCTGCTGCTGGGGTTTACCACAGCATCTCCGTGGCTCTGACAAAGGTCCCCTTCCTCTGTCCTAAATGTCCTCTTCAATTGCCTGAACTGTTCTTGGTGTGGTAGCTTTGCTCCAGCAAGATGCCCTTTCATGGAATGGCCCTTACCTGGGACTAGAGCCAAACTCTGCTGCCAGGCACAGCGCGTGGAGGAAGGACCAGGAAAAGCTGAGCTCTGAGGTGCTTCTTTGCTGCCCATGTAGGGACCAGAACCTCCCTACTTACCTCTTTGCCCCTCTCTTCTGCCTTGCTTCTAACCTCCTGTGCCACGTGTCTGTCCTGCCGCCCCAGCTCCTGCCCTGTGTTCTTCCTGGTTCCTTCCTCTCTTGTGCACTGGGTCTCAGGTAGGAGGAGCTTGCTGTATCCACATGAGTTGCTCCCTCCCTCTGGTTGGAGCTCTCCCAGGTCTAGGGCTTCTGTCTTCAATTTCTGCTTCTGTTTGCACTTGGGGCTATTTCTTTTCTTTTGGAGATAGGGTCTTGATAGGTAGCTTTAAACTCCCAGTGCTGGGGCTACAGGTATGTGCCAACTCGCCCGGCGAGGTAGGGAGAGGGTATGGTTTCTTTATAGCAAAAGGTAATTTGTTCTTCTTTTTTTATTTTAATAAGCACTTAGTTTAAAACAAAAACAAAACCAAAAAAAAAAAAAAACCAAACAAGCAAACAGTAGCATTCCAGGAAATAAAACAATAAATAACTGCTCATACCTCAGCTGTCTGCTATGGGAGCCACTTTGCCTCCAGTGTTTGCATGGCCCCCAGGGAACAGTTAATGTTTTTGACTGCCTGAGCTAAGTTACCTTCGGCTTTTCCTACATATGAATTTGGAGCCAAGTATCCATCCATGAAAAGTGGGAAACTCTGCAAATAAACAGTTTCTTCTGAAATCAAGGTGAGAAGAAACAGAAAAAAAGAAAGTGTGTTTTATGGTCAGTTTTGCTGCATCTCGTCTCTTTCTGGAAAGCGACAGACAGGTGATTGCGCTTTGCTCGACCTTTAAAGCAGGGCTGGTTCGCGTCTCTACGTGATTCCGGTAAAGCGGCAAGCTGTGCTTCGGATGCTATTGCCTACCTTTCACATTTAACTCGAGAAGACAAATAAGTACAGCAGGCAGAGAGGAACAAAGAAAATCCCTGCAGGAATTTCCTGCGGAGGCCAACTGCAGCACCATTTCTCTCTCTGCCCACCTCTCCCTGAACCTCCCAACTGCCTGAAAAAGGCAGTCCCCTGCGAGTGCTCAGGGCCCAAGAAGGCTAAACACAAGGTGTGTGGGGTGGGGGAGATACATAAGGGCCTATTTGAAATGATGATTCAGGAGGAAGTCAACTGACCTGATTAATTTTAGTTTTTTGGTTTTTTTTCAGTCTGTGCTAAAAATGTCTTAGGAAAATAAAGTCAGGTGGGCTCACCACCAGCAGTTTTATTCTTGGACCTGAGGACTCATAGGCACTTTTGATGAGGAAGTTGCTGCTCTGAGAACAAGGCTGTGTGTTATCCAGGCAGTACCTCTGCTACCCCAGAGGTCTCCCTTGGCCTGCTTATGATGGGGGGCACCTGTCAGGGTCAGATTTGGGCGGGAATAGCAGGGGGGAGGCTTCTGACACTGACTGTGGGATGAAGCAGCTCTCCTTGCAGTCTTGAGAGGAAAGCACTAGGCCATCAGCCCAGTTCTAGCCAAGACAGGGCAGGCTGAAAGGCGTGAATCCTGCAGCCCTTATAAACAAAGTACAGGGACACACGGGTGCCCTGGGCACTGCGAAGTGGCAGGTGGGATGCGTGAGGAGGTCGGCATCCTGAAGACATCCAGCTTACCTCGACAGATACTACATTAAGAAAGGCACGCACTGGTTGCTGTCAACTACCAGAACCAGCTGCGGGGCTGTCACTGAGGAAGAGTGACGGTGCAGTGGGGAAGGACACAGGCTCTGTCCTGGCTCCACGACCTCACAGCTGTGTGTCCTCCTGTAAGTTACTCAGCCTCTCTGCACCTCAGTCCTCTCAACTGCAACCTGGGGACAATAATATCCTTCTCACGGGGGTGTCAGGAGGATTCAGTGAGTTATTGTGTGGAAAGCACCGAGAACAGGGCCCGGCATGTAGCGTTTGTTAAATAAATGGAAGAAATGGGAACCCCACAGAAGAATCTGAATAAAACTGGCCCCATGGAGACTAGTGGTTGCCATGTGCTTGTGTGGACGTGGTAGCCATGTGGGAGCCGAGCCCAGGGTCTGCCTGTGACCTGGTAAAGATGAATGTGTGTTGTAGGACCCCATCAGGGCAAGGCGGATCTAGGAAAGTCAGAGATAGATGTGAGGCCTGGGTCCTGCCAAGGCCCGAGGCAGGGCAAGGAGCATGGCTGGGTGGGGCGTGGGTGTCCCCGGAGTCTGGCCCCCTGTGCTGTCCCGTTAAGGGCAGGGACTGCAAGGCTCCCCGTCCTCTGTCCCCATTCTCCAAAGCCAACAGGCATCCTGGCTGCTGAGACTCCAGGACTGAGGACAAGGCTGGAACTTGGCCATTTTCCTCAGCCTGCTAAAGCCACGGGTTACTGACTTCCTTTCTTCGACATAAAGGGTGGGTGGGTCATAACCAGAGTCTGGGAAACCCAGAACACAGGCTGCTTCTCTGGACTTACCACTTTGGGCTTGAACGGCGGTTGGATCTCCCTGTTCTCCAGCTTCTCCCAGTCGATCCTCCGGAAGAAGGCATGCTCTCTCACATCCCGCTCTCCCTCAGGCCCGCAGCCCAGCCGCTTGGCTGGGTGTTTGGTCATCAGCTAGAGAAAAAGGAGGAAGGCAGCAGGTTGGACAACAGCGGATTCCCAGAGACAGTGCCTTCCCCTGGCCTGGCTCTGCCTCTGGCCCTGGTGGTGGAGGTGTCTGGACAGTGTCAGGAAACTTACCAAGCAACGGCCCAATATAACACGCCAAGGGTGACTTTTGTTTTTTTTTACAGTGGTTGCTATGATAAGGACAATGGAAAGCACTCTGAACCCTTGGCCAGATGGAATAAGAAGAATTCATACATTATATGTTTTAGATCTGCTATTTCTACATGTGTACCTGGTAAAAAGTATTGTGAGTACTAAAAAGTGTATGTTCTGAAAGTATGGGAGACCAGCACCACGCAGGACACTGCAACAAGCATCATAGCCTGTATATTATCTTGACAAAATATTATCAACACCTCATGGATTAGAAAAACACGGGCTGTGACAAGGAAGATGGCCAGTTAATTAACATGCTCCTACAGGATGGAGGGGCAAACACTGACTGTGAGCTCTTCAAAGGCAGGATCTAGTTCTCCCTGGCCTTTGAAAGACATGGTTAGTGCTCTGCAAACAACCGAACTAACCAGAAAATATTTTTTTAAAAAAGCGTGTTGTATTCCAGGTCACTAAGTCTTAAAAGAATTTTGCGACCTAAAACTTACCATTAAACTCTAGCCAAGTCACAACCAGCAATTCCATTTCTAGGCATTTCCTTGAAAGAAATGTGTTCATATGTTCACCAAAACACAGGACTCAGAAGGTTCCCAAGAGCTCTATCTGTAATAGCCTCAAGCCAAGTGGAAACACTCCCAGGATCTGCCAGGAATGGAATGGGTGTGTGAACGGCAGCGTGTTCACACGGTGAGCACCACGTGCAATGGGAATGAAGAAACCACAGCACACGCAGCAGTGTGGTCATACCTACAACTGCCAGACCGAGGGGAAGAAGCCAGGCCCAGGAGTGTATGACACACACAAGACCCACTCTGTGCAGAGGTCAAAACAGGCAAGGCCAATCCTTGTAGTCAGAAGTGGGGATCCTGACTATCTTGGGGATAGATGGGACTAGACCCGGCTTCTAGGGTTTTACCTCCTGATCTCTTACCGGGGTCTTATTGGGGCACATTCACTTTGTGAAGATTTGGTGCTTTGAACCCTGATGGTTTGTGTCTGTCTCTGCAAGTACACTGTATCTGGCAAACAGAGAAACTAACAAAGACTAAGTGTGGCAAAAGATGACTGTTACCCCTTTCTACTACAATTCTATGAAATGGATTGGAAATAGCTGGGCAGAGCACTGAAGGTCTGGGCAAGCGGCCCAGGAAATGCTGGTGTTTGAGTCCATGCCTGGCCTTCATCTGTCCCATGATGCCCTGCATGTCACCAAGCTCTAGCTCTCTGAGGCCAAAAAGCAATGGAATACATTTGTGGTATTTCTAGTCCCTCTCAGGAATGTGGAAAAGGTGTTGTCCCTCTCAGTCCTTGATCACAGAAGGGATCCCAATCGACTCACTCCTTTGCAGATGGAAACGGCCTCCTTGGACAAGGATTTGGGGTAGGAAACATTGTGCTCCATTATAGACTGAAACAGCTCGTCTTCATCTTCACCATCAAATGGAGGCTGATCCAGCAAAGAAAAAGACGGGAAAATATTTAGAAGTGGTTCATCAACACAGTGGCTGAAGTTCTAATTCAGCGTGGAGAAACAGACCCGGTTTTCTAGTACAGCACAGGCAGCAGAGTTAGCTGTTAACTTGGGGTTTAATTTGATTTATCTTTAATTAGGCCGGTGGTTATGTTTTTCATTTTTAACTCTGTCCCGTTAATTATCTTGCCCTGAGCCACCCAAAACAATCTTTAGAGAAAATGTTTTTGAGTAATGTTTTTAATGATTTACAAATACATTATAATTAATCCATTAATCTTATAATCATGTGCTAAAAATCTAATTATGATGAAGTCAGGTTACAGATGGTTTTGTGTTCAGAAGGCTGGGGGTGGGTAGAGAATGTTTAATGCCTTTACTTGGGATGAAGAGAACTTCAGAACATAGGCAGAGAGGATGACCGAAGGCCCAGAAACCTATGCTGTGACTTCCGACCCAACAAAGCTGCTCTGTGGGGTATCAGGTGCACCCACAGAAACTGAGCTTCTTTGGACATGTCCCTTGATGTTTCTAGTGGATTAACAGCCTTATTCTGAGGGAGGCATAGACCATTACAGGACATCATGGATTTGAGGTCAGGTGGATCTGAACCAGAATTCTGGCTCTTTTCTTCTTAACTGGAAGTCTACTCACAAGGGGCTTACCTCTTTAATACACCCTTTTCTACAATTTTTTTTAGTGATTCTGCAGCACCTGCTACTGTGTATTGTAGACACTATGAGCTGACAGGCCAGTATTTGGTGGTTCTAAGAAGGCAGGGGAGCCTCTGGTGAAGGGTTTGAGACCCCACCAGCAGCCAAGCCTGAGCCCAGGATGCCCTGTATGTCTCCAGCATGTCTTTTATCCTGAAGGCACTATCTGATGATCTGTTATGCTGAGGGGATGCACACAGGACAAAGAGGATTATGGGAAACTCCTTAGTGTCCCCTTTGGTGTAGTTAATCTTAAGCTTCATATCAAGAAGGTCGATTGGGAGCATCCCTTGTATAGAGTCAGACCAGCAGCTGGGTGAGGCGTTAGTGAATGGGGGTCCCAGGCCCAGAAGGAAAGACGTCACATCTGTAAAGACCCGTCTCTGCCCTGGTGGAAGCATGCAGGTGGGTGAGGACAGCTAAAATGAGCTAGCCTGTCAAAGTCAGGCAGGGCAGCCTGCCACAGTGTGTTGACATGGTGCACTGCCATGGGGTGCACAAGGCAGGTCAGCTGGGGTGGTGATGGCTGCAGAGGGCCACCTGTGCCAGTAGCACGATGTGTCACCTCTGTCTCCAGAAAGCAAAGCAGAGTAGGCCCGGGAGGGGCAGGGCTGTACCTGGCCGAGAGTTGCTGTGGCACCAATCCTTCTGCCCACCCACCAAGACTTAACCTGATCCTGCACTGGGCTTCTTCTCGATACCTCTCATTGACACCCATACGACATCTCCTCTTCCCTGACAAAGGATCCAGAAGAGTGGCCAGGTTTTGGTTGAGGAGGTCGTAAAACTAAAATGAACATGGTCTGGGCTCTGCCCCGGGCTGGGGGCTGCACTTGCTGGGAGCACCAAGTCCTCCCACTGTGCACTGAGTCCTCATGGTGTGAACAGTATCCCCGAGGTGAGAGGGACACGGCCTCTGTTTCCCAATTGTCACTCCACACCTCACAACATGGCCCCTAGGATTTCTGGTAAGGATCAGCTACATAATATGCAGGTCTTGGATTCTTTATTAAAAATATTATGCATTTCAAGATGGTGATGACAGAGCATTCAACCAATCATGCAGCTCCTCTGAGCGTGGCCCTGGTATGGGTTGTGTCCCCAGGAAGCTGGTGGATGTATACTTTGTTGAGTGGTGACAAGGGCATCCTTTGGAGATGCTCCAGTACTAGTGGCAGGACTGAGTCTCAAACAATTCCAGTCAAAGTCCTAAGAGAAACTGTCTCTAAAGATGCTCAGGGGACCCTTCTATAGGATGCCTCCCCATCTGAAGATGATCAGGTCAAGGACCCCTGACCTTTCCTCCACTCGTAATAATCCAAGACCAAGAATTGTGATGGAACTGCATGGTCCTTCACACACACTTGATTGTTTCACACCACAGAATCAGCTTTGCCTGATGAGTTGTCCCCATAGGCTCTGACTTCTGAAGTGGAAACTACTATGTGAGGGGTTAGGTTTTATCCATTGTGGGTGAAAAGCAGACTTTTACCATCAAGTCTTCTCTGTGCCTCCCTGAGGGCAGAACGCTTGAATTCTGACACTCCCCAAAGAGCAATCTTTAGAACATTTATCTGATAGTACATTCCTAGGTCAAAGTTTGCACCCCATGCCCTATTTTGGAGATGCGTATTAATATTTACACTTTAGAGGCCCTGGCAAGTCCATTAGTAAATAAATATATTTAATCTGGTGTGAATCCTTAGTCTGGGTTTGGAAGGATCCTCCAAGGCCACTTAGGCTGGTCTGTTGCAGTGAAATGCATTCCAAATTATAACAAAAGCCACAAGACCAAACAACCTTGGGACAGAGCCTGAAGATTCACCTGGGTTCCATCGCTGGTGTGACCCAAGGGTTAAGGTTTCTCCTGCCATCATGTTCCAGGGAGAGGACAAGCCTCCAGCCTCCAGTCAATTGCTGTGACTCTATGCTGGGAATAAGGGAGGGAAAAGGTAGGCCTGGGGAAAGGCGGTGATAAGGACAACAGTGACACTGACCTCAGGCTCTTCCTACACATCAGGCAGTTGGGAACATTTTGTAGGCACCACGTATTGACCCCTTAGGCAGGTGAGCTTTCTGAGGCTCTGCTTGTTGCCTTGGCCAGGGCTGTGGAAGAACCAGGATTCTAATCCAGGAGTGATCTCAGAGCCTGGGCTCTTGATAATGACAGCGCTACCCCTGTGAAGCAGGGTAGGGTGACTGTGGGCTGAGTGGAGGGGCTCAGGGGTGGCTCTGCACTCACAGGGGGCACTGCTAGCTCTGGCAGTGTGTGTGGGGGTTGTCTTGGTGAACTTTACAGGGCTAACTCATGTTCTGCACAGCATCAGAGGGGTAAGTTCTGCAAATAAAAAGGAGCAGTCTAGGGGTCCAAGATGTCCCAAGTCACTGTGTGGAGAGTGCCTGGGCTCTAATGGATTGATGGGATTGGTCAGCTTCTCTCACAGCTGGAGGACAGATGCTCCTGGAGCCACCTGCCTAGCTGAAGACGATGATCAAAGAAGGCAGATGAGGGATGTACTTTAGCACAAGGCTCAGGAGGAGGTTGGCTCCTCTTCCAAAATACCATCAAATCAAATGCACACTTTTTCCTACTTTGTTTCTTCAGTTGCAAAGATCTAGACTAATCTTTTATTGTTAAAAAAATACATATAACATAAAATTTGTCATCGTGGTTAGCAGTGAAGCTCTATGGTGAACACTTACCCAGCATGTTCAAGGTCCTGGGTTCAATCTCCAGGACCTCTCAACCCCGATTATAATCTTACCACTTTTAACTGCACAGCCCCAAGACATTACATATTTTTATACTGGTATGCAACCATCACCACTATCCATTTCTAGACTGTTCCACCTTTCCAACTGAAAATGCACCCATTAAACACAAATTGCTCATTTTCCCCTCCTCCCAGCCCCTGGCCACCATCTTTCTATGTTTTGTCCATGAATTTGAGTACTCTTAAGTACAGTACCTCATGTAAGTGGGAGCATAAAATGTGTGTCTCTTTGTGATTGGCTTTCTTCACGATATAGATTATTTGCATCTTAACTGTACCTTCAGGTATTAGCGAGAATGGGCAATTAGTGTTTAATGGGTGCAGCTTCAGCTGGAAAGGTGGAACAGTTATAACTGATGGTGGGCCCCACCCTGATGGTGCGGGCGCCATCTTGGTCAACTGTGGCAGAGAAAGGAACAGGCACAACACTAATGACTAGAACATTCAGAAAAGTTCCCGAGTCCTATCTTAAATTGAAATTATGTAATATCAGCCATGGTGGCGCATGTCTTTAATCCCAGCACTTGGGAGGCTGAGGTAGGTGGAGTGTTGTGAGTTCAAGGCTGGTTTGGGCTACAACGTGAGCGCAAGGCTGGCCTGACCGACATAGTGTGACTCTACCTCAAAAAAAAAATAGGACCAGGAATTTGGCTCAGTGGCTTAAGCACCTGCCTGGCAGGTGCGTGGTTGTGAGTTAGATCCCCAGTGCCACAAAGGAAAAAAAAAAGTAATATCAAGGGAGGGGAAGTTCATGAAAGCAACATCCACATTCTTTTCATTTAAACACAAAAAATATTCTCATTTTGAAATGGATTTGTAGACTTTCTTACAGTATTTTTTAAATATGCAGTTTGGAGACCTTTATTTTTCATCATTACAAACTCGTTTGTCCTGAGGCACCAGCGCCCCCATTCAGTGGTGAACACCACGGATGTGAGACATCATAACAGGCCGATTCACTGGTCCATGGGCACATTTACAATTGACTTCAGGACTGTATTCTAATAACTAATGCTACTATAAACATCTCTGTGCATATCTTTTTTTTTGTCTGAATTACTTCCTAAGAATAATATCCCAGGAGTAGGATTATGTACCAAAGAAAGAGAACGTGTTTATGCTCTTGTTAAATCTCTCCAGATCACCCTGGAAGCCTTCTTATAGGTAACTGCCCACTCTGGTCTTGGTGTTGAAGGCAGGTCAATGGTGACGAGTTGTCATTATATTCATTTTCATTGCCTGTTATAACAGCTACTTAGTTTGGGGACACTGAGGGGTAATGTGTTGCCTAGGTACTTAGTACATGACCAGTTTAGATTGCTTCTCTCCCTACTTTCCCCTTATTTCTTCATTTCTACAAAGCTGGACTCAATGCACCAGGCTAAGGTACCCATGAACAAGTTTTGGGTTGGTGGAAAATTTTTCTCAATGGGCTGTATCTCTCACTCTGCCTTAGCACTATGTAATTTGTGAATTTTAAACAGGCAATGGAGAGGTGATGGCACGCAGTGTACAAAATGATTCCTAAATCACTTCTTAATAAGTGATGCTTGGCCCTTGCCATATTTATTTGCAAATCACAGAGGCCCTGGGATGGGGGCTGGGAGAGGACCCATGCACCATTCAGGCTGAAGGTCCAATTATGGAGATAAAGTGCCAATTACTGATTCATCAGGAATGAAGACAGAGCATAAATAACCCTGGTAGAAAAAGACATAAAGAGGAGAGGGCCAGTCCCTTCTGATGAATACTGTGAACACTTCGAGCAGCAATATGCTCATTAGAGGGCTGGGTAAGGACTATTTAGGCCCCAAAAGCAATCATATTTGTCAAGCAATCCAAGAACTGAAATAAGACTCAGGCTGTTTATACTTAACTGCCCCCTTGGCTGCTGACAATAAATAATGCAAATGAGAAGAAAATGGCAATCAACTATTTTTTTCACCTTATCTTCGGCCCTCAGTGTTAAGGATGACAAATTTAGACCACAATCACACCAGCAACTTCATCATTAATCTTGCTTTTCAATAACAGCATCTATTCCTTTTGCTGGGTCTCTGCAGTTCCTGCAGCTTTGAGGGTCCCTGAGTGATAGCCATAAAATCTTCATCAGCCTTTCTGGGTTGAGACTCAATGAGAAATTCATTTAAATTTGCATGGAGGAGTGAGAGCCAAAGACGAAGAAGGGGCTCTGAATGGTACCAACTTTGCTGCGTGGGAAGTGAGGATTTAGGAGGGGCAAAGGCTGCTGCCCGTGCTCACCACTGGACCAGCATGCAGGATACCTTTTGGGAGTCCTTTTTGAAGAACATCACCATTTTCAGCAGGGCTTAAGAAGATTTCAAGGGATGCACACAGGGCGGCCCCACTGGCTCTGAGAAGTAGGACAGGAAAAATTAATACTGTGCCAGAATGTTTGTGGAGCCACTGGGTGTGGGGAGCAGGAGTCTGGTGCTCTGCAGGGACCCAGGCAAAGTGAGGTGCCTTCCCTGCAGGCTGGACACCACGTCAGGGCCATAGTGCAAGAAGGCCTTAAGCAGGCAGGACTTCAGAATGTACCTAAGGGACCTCCTTTCCGGACTGGGGTGTGGCCTAGACTTTCCCTGGGCAATGCAGTCCCACAAAGACAGGATGCAGGGAGAGGAGAGGAAGCCAGGCCTGGGGAGGAGGGAGGACTTTTCCCAGGCTGTGTTCTGAAACTCTAGTCTCCTGCTGGCCAATAATGAGGCAGCTCACGTAACCTGCTGTAAAACGCGCTTATGAGCAGAGCCTGCTTTTCTTGCTAACCGACTTCACGTGCTGGTTTCTGCAAATATGACTTAATGAAAGCAGTTCGTTTCTTGGGCTCAGGAGGTGAGCACGCCAAGTGGGCTCCTCAAGGAGGGGAACTTGGCTCCTCGTACTTTTCAGCATGGCACAGCTCTCAGGGGACTGGGGATTCAGAGTCAAAATGTATTGTCAAAATTTTAAAGAGGGAAATTAACATCAGGTGTAGAAACTTGTGTCTCTCCCGGTGTGGTCTCACAGACAGCCGCTTGTGTATTATCTATGTTTTTGTCTTTGCAAACTGAGGTATTTGACCTCAGAAGAATGCTTTGAAAAAACCTAAACAAATAGACAAACCCTTTGGATGTCAATCGAGTCTTAGCATCCCTGCAAAGTTTTGTTTCTTTGTAAATAAGGTGGGGAAGAGAGGGGAGGGGAATGGGGGAAAAAGATAACAGGAAACAGAGAGGTAGATCTTTTGCAAATGGGAAGGGGATCTAGAGAGAGAGGGAGAAGGGGAAGTAAAAAGTATTAAGTTGTGTGATGGCCATGTCCCAACTCCCCACAGCAAATGTAATCACTATGTACAGTGAACATGTACTAATAAAATTTTTTAAATTAAAAATCACTGAAAAATGACTAAATGTAGGGTAGTACCTTAATCTTTTAATATCTAAAGTAACATTTTAGCATTTAAGAGATATGAAACATAATGGCAGAGGTCCAAGAGGGGTGGAGAATGAAAGCCGGTGGCCCTGCCGTGGCCTCGGTGCTCACACACCCCAAAGATTCATTGCTGTTGGACCTCAGTCTTCTACCCCCGATCCTTCACTCTGCTGCAGCCACGCTGCTGGCTTCCCCTCTGCATCTTAAACATAGCCACACAGCTCACCTCAGGGCCTTTGTCCTTGCTGCTCCCTCTGCCTGGTGGGTTCTTCCTCCAGCCATGCAGACGCATTCCCTCATTTCCTTTGTTATTAATTTTATCTTTATGTAAAGCCCTTCTTGGCTATCCTAGTTCAAATTAAACCCCAACTCCAACACAATGATATCTTTTTTTCTGCCTTATTATCTTTTTCTGAGCTTATTACTAACCAGTTACATTTCTAACCCGTCTATTGTCTCTCTGCTCCTGTGAGCCGTACGCTTCCTATAGGTGAGAAGCTCTGTTTTGTTCACTGTCATCACTTTTACGCAGACAATGAGCATTTAATAAATGAGCTGAGGGATGCGGCAGCTAAGAAAGAGTAACTTTTGCCCTCTAGAAACAAAACAAAGATGTTTTTCTTGCCTTTCTTTCCTTCTTTCTTTTTTGATTTTGGGCAATTCTGGGGATGGAGCCTAGGGCTTAAGCTTTCCACTGACCTACATCCTCAGTCTTCTTTCTTTTTCTTGGGTGTTGGGGATGAAATCCAGGGTCTCACACACACTAAGCAGATGTTCCCGCTCTGAGCTCACTGTGGAGGGGAGTTTTGCAGTTCAACATCACCTGTACTAAGCTCTTGCCTATGGAGGTCAGATTCTTTAGTACTAGTGCTTGAATTCTGGGAATTACAACAAACCACCCACAACGATCATTTTATGTATAAAGTGACACAGATATTAAAGCCATTATATTAGAAAGTATCACCTTAGGCAATAATACACTTGGTTCTCTGATAAGAAAATTAACTGGCGGTTCAGTCTTGCTGGACTTTGTTGAAAATTACAGTGAATTATCAAGGGTGAGACAGGAGGGATGGGGAGGAACTACTAAAATGCTTCCTGAATGTAACAGTCTTCTTCCTTAGAACTATCACCATGTTAGACATGGGCAGCATCTGGGGCAATCTTTGCAGACAACCTTGCTGGGAACCATAGTCCAAGCCCAGTTTTTTGATGCTGAAAACTCACTGAGGTTATTGCCATCATCCGCATGCAGGGGACTTTGAGTACCCTGTGAAGCGACCCTGTCCACACCCCAGGCTAGAACTTTCCATTGGAGTTATTTTGACCTGAAGATAATTTCCATGCATCTGTACTGGATATAATATACTCTCAAAGGGGAATTTCTTCTTCTTTCCCCTTGGGTCAGGGAAGTCAGACCAACTTTAGTCAATGACACTGTTAGCTCCTGCTATCATTGGCCAACAGAGCTGATGTAGTAATGTGGTACAGCAAAATACAAACATGAAAATGTAGTGAGACATTACCTGTCCAGCTAGCATTTCATACAACAGGACACCATAGGCCCACCAGTCCACAGACTTTCCATATGGCTGGTACGCAATTATCTGTATAAAACACAAACACATTGGTTATACTTAGTGGTAAATCAAATGGCCCTTGTAAGAACAGGTAAGTTGAGCAGGTAGACATGTGAGCACTCAGTTTATGCGAATACGGTGGTGAAAAGATCTCTGATTTTTACACTGAGGGAAGATGGCCCTTCAAATCTGACAACAATTATTGCCCATGATTCCTGTCCAAATCCTGCTTCTAGACTCTTCTCATACATCGATCTGGAGACTCCACAGCACTGTCTGAAGGGAGATTTAATTATCTTCCTAAGCGAAAAATACTTGGACACCGAGGACCAAAAAAACTAGTCAGAGGTAGGGTCTGATAATAAAGTGATCAAGCTATGTGACTGAGTTTTGTTAAGAATAATAAAGATGGTGATGTAGAAGAAGATGAAGAGGAAGACAAAGACAAAGATGATGAACAAGGTGGGGGGAGGAGAAGAAAGAGGAAGAGAAGGATGAGGACGAGAGATGACTAAACTATAAATTCTATTTTGTTCCATTGCATATAGAAGTACAACAATGTACACCAAGTCTGTTGAGTGACTCAAGTTTTAAAATATTTTGAAACATGCAAAAAGTGCAATACTTGGACCTTGTTTGATTCAACCCAACAAACATTCTTGAGGCAATCAGGACAAACTGAGATATACTGTACATATTAGCTGATATATTAAGGAACTTGTTAATTTTGTTTAGGGGGCATGATAGTATGGTGATTAGTGAAAATGTTCGTCTCAGTTAGAGATGAGTGTATTTACGGGTGAAATGTATGAGAGATAATGTATTTTTGGGTGGAACGACATGGTATCTTAGATTTTTGAAATATATTTCAGCAAAAGAGGTGTGTATGTGTGGGAAAGAGTAGATGTCATGAGTTGGCAAAATGCAGACAGCTGTTGAAGATGGGAGATGGGTCCCGGGGGAGCTCATTCTCCTTTCCTTTACCTCCCTGTGGCTCTCAGAATCAGCAGAATCACTCTCCAACTTTCCTTTGTGGAAGACAGTAATACTGATTTGAATTTCAGAGTGTGGCACTGCTTATTAAAACTGTGTCCTTGTACCTCTCAGGCAGGCTGAGTATCTACCACACATAATCCAGACCCAAGGATCATGCCCCAGGATTCAGGGTAGTGCCATACTAACAGGTACTCAGCATAACCCTTCTGCCTTTTAATATATGACTTTGACTTTGAAATGTTTCATTTTTTTAATGGCCCAGAATGTCTAACGAAATGTTCTGAGACAGAAGAAAACTTTCTGCATATCTACCTACCCTCATTTCTTTAATGTGTTAAGAATATTCTCCCATCTAGAATGGGAAATACAAGCCTCTATAGTTTTCCTGTGTGTGGGCAGCAACAAGGAGCTACATGTTTGGATTAGGCAGCTTTGTGTCTCATTTCTTTAATAAGGAAACGACAACTCCAGGAAACTACAAGGGATCCTTAATTTCTCTTGCTACATTTGTTCTTTTCAGAAAATTTAGAAAACAAATGCACATACAACCCACCAAAATTAGCCTTCAATCTGTTGCTTGGGGATGATGTGTATTACTCCAGTTTCCAGACAAGAAACTATTGAATCAAAGGAATTACATATTTTTTACAACCTTTGATACAATGGCAGATTCCCCTACTAAGATGGTTGGGTTGGATTTATAGCCTTACTTGACGTCAGTTTTGTTTGCTTCAAAGCTAGGTAAAAATTTTTTTTTCCTCTTAAATATAATTTTTAGTTTTTTTTTAATTTTAAAAAGCAAAACAGAAAAAAGGATAGAAATGATACAGAATTTCAAAAAAATAGGAAATTAATACTAGTTAATATATTGCATTTATCTTAGAAGTAGTTGTTCAGGTTAAAAGATTTAGGCATGGAAAAATGATCAAACAAACAATGAAAGCACAAACTGTTCTTTTTGATGAACTAACAGAAATTTGTAGTAAGCTACTCAGTCTCATTAAAGAGGAATTAGTGGGGGGGAGGGGAGCTAAACAAACAAACACACACAAAAAAAGAAAGTTCATTTGCTTATATTCTCACCACTTAGAAATAATAATGTTGGCATGTAAAAGTTTTATATCTTTTTTCTAAAAACTTGTATTAGTCCAATGTACTAGGCTATGGTCAGTTTATTTAACAATAGTTGCTGAGGATCCCTATAAAATCTTTGACTGATTTCCAGAGGATACATTCTTATAAGTAGAATCGTTGGGTCAAAATAATTGTTCCTGACTCAAAAGTAAAACTTCTAGAATGTATTGCCAGGTCACTCAAGAGTGGTAGCATATGCGCACTGCCACCAGCACCAAACATGCCTCTGTCCTCAAATCCGCCCTCGTGAACACCCAGTATTACCACGGTTTCCCAAGCGTGCCAGCTTGATGATTAAAAGTGGGATTTTGATGACTTTTTTTGTTCACATTTTCACATGGGACTTAGCTACTTGTGTTTTCTTTTTAGTAATCCATGTACTTTGGCCAATTTTCTATCATGATCAATTGGTTCATCTTTTCCTCCTTTCAGAGATGATGTGAGGTGCTAGGGATACAATATGGAGACAGACAAGGTCTCCATTTGTACCATGATTATGTGGATACTTGCTTTTTTTTTTTTTTTTAACTAATTCTTCATATCTTAAGGATAAATTTTATGTAGTTTTTCCAATTCATCATTTACTTATGTTTTGTTTATAGTAGTTTTTTTGATGTTCAGAAACAATAATTTAGCAATAGAAAAACCTAACAAATGTTTCTAGTATGCCATCAACCTTTGAAGGCATACTAGAAATTCCTCTCCTCAATGGTAAAAACACAAATATAATTTCTTCTAATTCTTTTTATAGACTTACTTTTTATATATAGCACTTTAGTTAAAGTTTATTTTGGAATGTGACATGATTAAAATTTCTCCCTGAATTCTAACTTTTTAGCCTAGCATACTTTAATGGATTATTCATCCTTTCTTAAATTGTTTGAAAAATTACTTTCATCCCATGCTAAGCAATCTGCTCAGGCCTCTCTTCCCCAGGGGCTACTCCCATGGACCACCTAGCGATACCAAGGAACACTCTCCCTGAATCCACACAAGAAGTTGTTGCCTGCTTCACATGCCCCTGGTATTTTGTCTGTACTGTTATAGTACTTCCTAGAACTGTAATAAATATGCAGCTAACTTGTTGAAAGGCTCTATCCCAGTAGATGACAACTTTGATCCATGTTCCTCCTCATAGACCCAGCATCTAGCAAATGCTGAACATAAACATGGTTCCAGGTAACATCACAGTATTTACCAGATGCCAAATATCAGAGCAGGGTGTGATTGACATTGTCTCTTGTAATTTTTTGCCCAATAATTCTTGGAGTAGATATTCTATTTTACAAATGAAAAAATGGAGGCAAGACAGATTAAAGAAGCTGTTCAAGTTATGCCTGGTCAGTATGTGGCAGAACAAGAGTTTGAACTGAAGGCTTCCTGTTCTGGAATCTTCCAGCTGCTCTGCAGAGTCGCGCTGGAAGTGCCAACACCCCGAGCAGGACACATTCCGATGGACGGCAGTTGAGGGCTAGTCATGCAGGGGAGAGTGGTAAGCCTGTTTCTAGGTCTGTGTCTTCTTCACCCAAGTCTTTCCTAGACTTAGAAACATTTAAACACCACTTCTGATTAATTGGAAAGAAGGCACTAGTTTGAAGACACCATCATGTCTTTATGTAAGACAGGTAGACAGCCAGGAGGCTTGGCTGAGCTAGGCTGGCACCAACTGCAGTCACTGGGTAATTTGGTTTCTGTTTTGCTATTTTCAGAGAACAGAAAACAAAGCATGACTATACCACATAAACACAGGATGACTATATAATTTCCCAATTGTGTAGATTAAAAAAATTCAAGAAAAGTTAGTATCAGGAAAAGGCTTTAAATGGAGGTCTTCTTTTTTTTTCCTCTAGCATTCTGTTAATAAACATTGGATCATATTGTTATATGGGAGACATTGCCATACTATATGTTTAAGAACTATTTGTTTAATGACTAATGAGTAAAGAAATTACTGGATGAGTGAATGAATTGACAAATGAACTTGCATAGAGTTGGACCTGTTTCTTATTTTTCCATCTATTTCTATAAGAGCAGTCTCTATTTCCTTCATCTAATGGCAGATGCTATGCCCATTGAAAGTGCGTAAGTCTGAGTGGAAATCTAAAGTGCTCTAAAGAATGGAGGCCTTCCACTCATAGGAAACCCCGCTCATCCAGAAAGACTAGAACAGTAATGGCAAACCTTTTAGAGCTTTCAGTGCCACAAACAACTTGCTATGGCATGCATGCCACCATTGGACTAGAGTGATAATTAAAAGTGACTGTAAATAGACTTTTTTCTTGGAGATTTTATGAAGCTATGCACACATAAAAAAGCTACTATATAGTTCTGGACAAATGTAAGTCCTCTCCCTTAATCTTAGTGGGAAATCTGTAATTAACCAAACTTGAAAATATTTTTAAAAGACTTGAATTAAAGGATTAATGAGTCTTCCTAGTAAAATATCAAGGACTCAATGTCTTGGATTAGGACTGTTTCCTAGAACAATACTCTAAGAGCATGTGACAAGTTTCCATAAACATACTTCTTGTCTCACACATGTTGTGCCCATCAATACAGTCTTCATAGAGCTGCTTCTAACTTATAAAATCAAAGGCAAACTTGTGATGCCAGGTGGGAAATGTGACTTTCCTCAAGCAAACATTTGAGGAGGAGAAAAAGCTGTGTAACAGGTTACACTGTCCTCAGCTTTCCTACAAACTCCTGATGTGACCAATAGGAATTCCCTTTTGGAGAATAAAGGTTCACTTGACGGCAGCTACTCTGTGTAAGATGCTCTGCCCACACCTCATGTCATATGGTAAGGCAGAGATTATTATTATTTCTCTTTAACAGTAGAGAAACAGAAGTTCATACAGATAAGAGACTTATCTGCAATCAATTAACAAGTGGTGAATATTCTTTTTTTCTGTTACTAGAGATTGAATATGGGACCTTCACACTGAGCTATATCCCCAGACTTTATTTATTAAATTTTGAGACAGAGTCTAAGTTGCTAAGTCACTCAGCTGGGCTGCAATTTTGAAACCTCCTTGTTCAGTTCTCTGAGTGCTGAGATTACAGGTGTGCACGAGTCACCTGGCTGGCATATCTGTTTGAAAGATATGATATTATGGCTTTTAAATACATTCATATTTGGGGACTCAAATATATTCATATCTGGGATTAATATTAATCACGGGCTTGGAGATTAGTGTACAGAGATTTAAAGTCATTTCAGTTGCTGTAAGCAAGTATATGTCAATAATACCTAAATAAGCTTTGTTTTTTATCAGCATATGAAAACCAGTCCCTGCAGTCTGTATTGCTTGGCATTCTAGGGAGTTTGTTCCTAACACAGGCAGAGCCTAGAGCACCTGGCTCCCATCAGCGGAGGATCAGTGGGAGCTGAGGAAGGAGGTTACCCTTTACTCCTCATTCTACATTCTGCAATATCTCAGCAGTCTTACCAACAGTACTTTTCTGCTTAGGCAATGGAAAATTATGTCTGAGTTTGGAAAAATGTCAGAAGGCAAGAGTATGGGAGCCCTGTTTCAACTTGACTCTGATTTACACTTCATTTTCTATTTCTACGTCATTAAAGTCCTGTGACACTTGCTGACATTACCCTCTTCTTTCTCTAAGATATACAAAAGCAGAATGCTAGTGCCAATGGCTCTTTTCCTCTAGTGACGACATTTGTCAGCCCCATTAAGCTTGTCTGCTCAGCCAATGGACTAAGGTTACAAAGTCACTCTGAACACTGCAGGGCCTTCAACTGTAATAATAGGACAGGGTTTAGGATTTAGCTTGAGCATCTCTTCCCACAGAAGTTCATAATCTGTCATCTTTGGCTTGCACAGTTGATGAAATGGGAGGTTCCAAAGATCTGCGTTACAGGGTATAGGGTACAACCTTGGCAATGCAAATTCCTGTTGGCAACAGATACATCTTTCTTTCAGTGAGCTGATCAAATCTATTATGAATAAATACATTTAGTAACCAAGCCCCTGTGCAAAAAGGAAAGTGTTAGAGAAGAAAAATGTTCATACATACATGACCGGGTGTTGGTCATACTGTCCCTTCTAAGCTGGTCAGAGTCACACTGTCCAATACACTAACCATTAGCCACACGCTATTGAGTATTTGAAATGTGGCTAGTCTAAAGTGAGATGTGTCTTAGGCATAAAATTACTACGAAAAGATTTTGAAGACTGTATAAAAATGCAAAATAGGTCATTGATAGCTTTTTTATTTTGATATATTGGATTAAATAAAATTTAATAAATAAAAATTTCATCTGTTTCTTCTCCAATGTTTTTAAGACCATGGCTGCTAAATGGAGTTTTGGCTTGCATTTTATTTTTACTGGCAGTGCTGCTTTAGCTCCTATGAGTTCCACCAACTCCCATGGCTCACTCTGGTTCATTGGTTCTTATTGGCCTGTGGAGCCAGTTTTGGGTTGAGACTAGGTTCAGACAGCACAGAATAGATGATGAAACTCTCTAGGGGCTGTCGCCAATAGGGACAGGCACAGGTGTCTCTGGCACTTGTGGGCCAATGGGGCTTGCAGCCAAGCCTGGACTGCATGATATCCTGAAGCCCCAGGCAAGGGGCTGCCATGGCAATTTGGCTTCCTATAACAGGGGTAATTCACAAAAGGAGAGGCAGACTTGGCAGGAAGGCTGGAGTTGGCGGATTTCCCCACAGCATGTGGGAGGCTGAACTTTGGCTTCAAAGATAGACCCCCAACAGGGCCACTGTCATTCAGTTTTACTGCTATTTGTCATTATGATCATTATCATTACATTTACATGAGCCAATTGCTTGAGGAGGATGTCAGGATGTTGCAAATGGCTGCCTGTCTTATAAAAATGAGACATGAATGAGATTTCTTCCAGGCCAGGCGTAGGGCCAGGGCATGAAAGGGACCAGGAGGCAGCTTCTCAACTCTTACTAGGCCACAGGCCCATCACCAGCAGAATTTACCTTCTGGCAGGGATATACACTCAAAGGCCTCCCAGAGAGGATGAGGCTCCAGATATCTTCTGATTCTGACAGCTCAAGCCTGAGAGAGCTTAAAGACAGCACTGGAGGGATTTAGATGCTGTTGTTAACAATAACAATGTCTGCGAGAATACCACCATCAGAGGCAGCCACAAATTCATTTAGCTCTTTACAGCCTATTTCAAAGAGAAGGCAATGAGGCAGAAAGAGGTTAAGTAGCTTGCTGAAGACTGCACAGATTCAAAGTGGCGAGGTTGGTATCTGAACCCTGGTTGTTCAGGGAGCTTTAGTGTTCACACTTCTGACCATTTTTCTATATTGAAGGTCTTGACACAGTGTGGTTCACTGGATAGCCATGGTGGGAGCTGGCCCAGTAAAGGTGATTCATGCTGAAAAAGGGTTTACATGCTTACTAGGATCAAAGCAGCCAGGATGCCTGTCTCATTTGGAACTCTGATTCTAAAGGCTTTGTCTTCAAGGTCCCCGTGAGACCATAAATGTGGAGGATAGTGGTCCTCTTGGTCCTTCCTACATAGTACCTGAACTACACTATACTCTTCATTACTACTAATACTCTGAGTGAACTTTTAACTAAGCCATCTGACTACAGAAGGCACTTTCTGAGCCATCATTACAAAATAATGGCCTTGATGCTTAAAACATTTTCAAGTCCTTTCATTCTCAGGGAAACAAAGAGTATTCTCTCTTTTTATTTTTTTCCAAAAATAAAAATATTTTAGTTTGACGGAAAAACTATGGCTGTTTTGAAAAACATCATAAATTCCCAAGGATAGAACATAGGATACAGGAAGGATTCCTTATGCACATAGTCAAAAACAACTGTGTGAAATGTCTAAAGAGCAGCACTTGGAAAGAAAGAAGATGGGGCGAGCGTTTCATGGGTGCTGTTTTTGGATAGCTGGGACTCCGAGTTCAGCAGCTTTTCCCCACTGGCTCCTCTGGGAGCCACAGCTGCAGGGCCATGTAGCACCTGGGGCCTTTGCCATATTAGAGGACTTTATAGTTACCCACTCAATCCAAACCTAAACTCTGTCCTGCAGGGCTGGGTCGCCTGCTTCTGTATCTATTGCCAAGACCTCACCTGGCCCAGGGCAGACACTCCATAAGGTTGCGCTGGAGGAAGGCATGCATGATCCATTCAACTGCACTTCACAAATGCCACCTACCTCTTAGGTGAAAAATCAAAAGGGCTGAGGGTTATCGGCTTGCTAAGGCTGGAAGGGGCCTCAGAGATAATTTAGGAAAGTCTCTTCAGGGTTCAGAAGAGGAACCTGAGGCTTCGAGTGGCAAAATGGCTTGCTTGAGCAGGCTGATCAGTGTCAAGATCAGGAAGAGACAGACCTCAGCTCTCCTGACTGTTCCTCTCTGCAGCATCAGGCCTGAGATCAGAGTGTGTCAAACAGGAGGTGCCATAGTGGATAAGGGTGAGGCATGCCCAACTCTTACCCAAGATGCATCTCAACCAAATTCCATTTGGATGGTATATCCACACCCAGAACACCCAAGCGAAGAGCGCTGTGGCAAGAGAGTCCTGAACTCAACTGCAGGAGACCAATGCTGCCACTCAGAAGCTTTGTCACTTTGGGCAAATTGCTTAGCCTCTCTGAGATTTCATTTCCTCAACTGCGATACCAAAATTCTAGTAGCCACCTGGAAGGTGTGTGGTGGGGGATGAAGTGGTACTGTGCATATTAAGTGCATTCACTGCAGGTAAGTGGGATATATGTAACTCAAATGGCCAAATGTCAGAAGTAAGAACTGGCCCCAGGCAGAACAGGTGGGTGAAGGTTATTCAAAGCAAAAAGCTAAACCTGTTCCATAGGAGGGGAGGAGACATTCTGGCATGAAAGGTAAGGTAAAAAAAATACATATTAAACACTTTTAAATGATTACTGGCACCTAGAAATACTCAATCAGCACTAAGCCTTCTGTTTATTCTTTAAGCAAGTATTTACCTACTATGTGCCAGGCCTGGTTCTAAGCAGGGGTACCAAGGTGATACAATACGTAAAAACAAAAATCCCCTTTCATGCAACTAATTTTTTTATCAGAGCAGCAGAATTTCAGGTTTCTTTCTACTGCTGTTAGAATCTCCCCACTCCCTTTTTTCTTTTTTTAGCTTGCACAGTTTCCAGCTGACTGTTCATTTCTAGACACTAGGCACTCTGTTAGACATTGAGGATTATGAATGTAACTGGGGCAGGGCATTAAATGGATAAACACATGAAAATGTAATATCTAGAATTAATGATATCGGTATATCACAAGAGAAATGTCTGCAAGATTTGAAATATTTGGGGAAAAGAATGGATAAAGAATATTGCCAAAGACCAAACCAAACCAAACAAAAAAACCCACCCAAATCAAAACCAAATAAAAAAATGACAACAATAAAAAACAAACCTTGTGAAGTATCAAGTTCAAAACTATGCATTTCCTCTTTAGACAAAATTGTGACTCTAGGATCAGAGAGACTAGAAAATGATTTATTTAATGGTAATAAATAAAACACTTTAAGGAGTATTCATAGTAGCCACCACTTCTCTTTCCTCCTCTCTAGTCATTCACTTTGTAGTGTAAGAATGGAAAGCACTTCAGGACAACCAAAGACTGCTCAAATGGTACAAAGAAGGGCTTGGAATAATACTGGCTTCAACTAGCAATGGTTTTAATACATTCCTGGGTTTGATTTGCTAATATTCTGTTGAAGGTTTTTACTTCTATGTCCATGAGAGATACTGGTTATTTTTTTTCTTCGTTTTGCTATTATAGTAATGCTGGCTTTGTTAGGTAAGTTAACAAGTATTTCACCTCTTTCATCTTCTGAGAGATTGGTCTGGTATAATTTCTTCCTTATCTGTCTCATTGGATTCACAAGTGAACCCATCTGGACCTGGTGCTTTTTGTCTTAGAAAGTTATTACTGATTAAATTTTTAAAATAGATATAGGCCATTTCAGATAATCTGTTTCTTCTTGTGTGAATTTTGATGGTTTATGTCTTTCAAGAATTGTTCCACTTGACTTAGTCATCAAAGTCTTGGACACAGAATTGTTCACAGCATTTATTTATTATCCTTTTAACATCTGTGGGATTCTCCCTTGCATTTCTGATGTAAGCAATTTATATCCTTTTTTCTTAGATAGTTTGGCAAGAGGCTTATCAGTTTTATTGATCTTCACAAAGAACTGGCTTTAGGATTTGTTGATTTTCTCTGTATTACTTTCTATAATTCTTTCCTTTTGCTTTAGATTTAACTTGCTCATCTTTTTGTAGTTTCCTAAAGTGGAAGCTTAGGTAACTGATTTTAGATCTGTCTTTTTTTTCTAATACATGCATTATAAATTTATATGGCATAAATTTATAAGAATTTCTTTTGCTGCATTTTGCAACATGTAAGTAAGGTGTATTTTCAATTTCATTTACTTCAAAATATTTTAAAACTTCTCTTGAGATTTCTTCTGTGACATTATTTATAAGTGTGCTGCTTTATTTCTAAGTACTTAAGGATTTTCAAGCACTCTTCCTGTTACTGATTTTTAGTTTAATTCCTCTGTGGTCTGAAACTAGACACTGTATGATTTATGTTCTTTTAAATTTGTTAAAGTGTGTTTTATGGTCCAGAATGTGGTCTATCTTGGCAAACGTTCTATGTGAACTTGAGAAGAACATATATTCTATTGTTTGGGATGAAGTAGCCTGTGGGTGTCTATTATATCCAGTTGATGTAATGTTGAGTTCAACTGTGTCCTACTGACTTTCTGCTGGAATGTGATAAATGCGTATTGATATCTCAAATTATAATAGAGGGTTATGGAAGCCATCAAGTATAATAGTGAATCCATCTATTTCTCCTTGCAGTTTTAGCCTATGTATTTTGATATTCTGTTAGTAGGTGCATACATGTTAAGGATTGTTGTATCTTCTTAGAGAATTTATCCCTTTATCATTACATAGTGCTGGATAATTTTTCTTGTTCTGAAGTCTGTTTTGTCTGAAATTAATACAGCTATTCCTGGTTTCTTCTGATTAGTGCAATGTCCCAGCTGCATCCCACTGCCCACTGCAAATGGCCATCTACTACTGATCTTTGTTTCCATTGGAGAGGTGACTTCGGCCATAGGAAATATGGGTCTTGGGAAGCTGGGCATAGAGGGTCTGGAAGGAGGTTTATAGGTTGCAAGTATGAGCTCTTGGTGTAGGAGTGTGACGTAGACTGGGAGTAGGCATATCCCTTTGACCTGTAGACCCCAACACCATGAGGAGAGCCAAGGTCGACGGAGAGCCTGAGGAGCAGTGTAGGTGGGGCTTGGCAAACTCCAGCCCGCTGGCTAAATCTAGCCTGCCTCCTGCTTCTGTGCTGCTTGCCAGAGAAGCCTGGTTTACATTTCTAAATGTAAAATGAGTAAAGTAAAAAGACTACATTATTAGCCTTTTGATAAGAACAGTTGCACAATTTTGCTTTTTGGCAAAATCTAAAATTTAGATTAAGGAAAAGCCTACAATATTTTCTATTTATCCCTTCACCGAGAGTTTGCTGACATTTGCTCTGAAATGCAGAACAGGGGCCCTCTGACCTGGGTCCTCACTGCCTTTGACTTGCAGAGTGTGACAGAAGTGACACAGCTAAGTTTCAGGTGTAGCCTTGGGGAATCATAGGATTTCTATTTGTGCCCTCTGAGAAGCCCACTCAGAGTCTGTACGCATACCCCTTCCACCCTGCGAGCTGGTTAACTGTGCACCAGCCACTCTGTTAAGTGGTTTAGGACAAGTTGAATGATGAGTGGCTGCATGAAGAGAGACCATGAAAGGACAGCCTGTGGGGCCTTGGCCAACAGCTGAGGGCCAGAGGGCCTCTTGGATCCTCCAGCACCAGCAGAGCCTTGTATCCTCCAGCCCACAGCAGCCAGAAGGTGTGCCTGCCAAGGAATCACAGTGTCACACAGCTCTCGGCTGCTTATGCAGCATCGGACAATTGAAACAACTGTTGAATAATGGACAAAGAGTTAACAGAGCAGTCCCTGTGAGGCAGGCCAAGCTCATCAGGAGCAAAACTCAATTCTCAAAGGCAGACTTTGAGGAAGACGATATGCATTTCTTCATCGGACACAAGTCAGTCCAAGGTTTTAAGGGAACAGAACTACAGCCAGACTTCATTACACAATAATGGAGAAAAAGCCTGATGACAAGCAGGAGGTCAGGAGGTTTTCCCTTTGGGGTGGGGGGCATTCAGATGGAAGAGAGCAGAAATGGAGTAGTCTGGAATCAAATGCATTGTCATTGGTCCTCTGGCCTCGCTCCCAGGCTCCCAGGGATTCTCAAACTCAGTCCCAGCAGCCTGCCCCTGGTTTCTTCTCTGGAGAGGACTGGAGCAAGGGACAAGTTGGCAGGACCCTTGGCCTGGCACCCAGGCGTAGGACTCTCCTTGAACCTCCCTGCCGAGCTCAGGGAGTTGTTCATGAGGTTAACTGTGCATCGGGACAAAACAAGTATTTGCACAGTAACTGAATGAACTAGAGCTAGGAATACATTTTGCAACTCTAAGAGCTTTTTTAACTGGAATGAAAGATTAGGAGCCAGGAGGTCTCATAGTCGAGTGGGGCTTTATAGATGTGTTTGGTGACAGGGCAATAAACCATGCACTGAGGGTAGCAGTCTGCTGCCCATGGCATGAGGGCAACCCATCAGCACTGTGAAGCTGGCAGACCAGGGTCCCTGCCCTGCTACTTGCTATCTGTGAACCTTGGGCAGGTTACACCCCTCTCCATCCCTCCTTCCCTTGTACATAAAACAGAGATAGTACAAATTGTCTCAGAGGACTATTATAAAAATTAAGTGAGCTAACCCATATCACTGCATGGCACATAGTAGGAAATGAATATATGTTAGCAACTGTTTAACATACCACCTCCTCTCCACTGTGCTCAGGCAACTTTGCAAAGAAAGGGGTGAAATAAAGCTCAGAAACTCCTAGCTCATTTTTACAGGATAAAAAAAAAATCCTAAATGAAGGATTTAGGCCACAGAATACTGGGAGAAAACATTTATTAGAGCATTATTGTGGCTCTGAAGACAAGCAGCAACCTGGGAGAGTGGCTCATTGGTTAGGGGAGTGTTCTCTGGGCAGCAGAGGAGCTAGAAGCTGCAGTCCCTTCCACCAGGGCCACTGTCACTGTGGGGAGAAGATGCCCAGCCCTGGGTTCAAAGCTTAGCTCTGCCCTCAAGTGAGGCCTTGGGGAAAATTAACAAATTGTTCTACACCTAAGTTTCATCATTTGAAAATAGAAGTGGCTCAGGGATTAAACAAAATGAAGTGAATGAGTTACTTAGCCTAGTCTCAGGTGTATCAGGACTCAGTAATAGTGAATCCAACAGGACCTGGACCTTTCTGGAGGCAAGAAGAAGCAGTGGGTGGAGGGGAAGGGGGGAAGAAGAGTCGTCTCACAGGTCACAGTGATACAGAAGGTGCCAAGAGCCACTGAGAACGGGGCTAAGTCAATTGGCTCTGAGGCCAGGGGAATTATGAGACAGTTAAAGAGCTGCAGGCAGACAATAAAATATATGAGATCGTATAACCTACATAGTTCCTACAAAAGATCAGAGGAGCATTATAGAGGAGAAGACCCCCAAAGGAAAGCTCGACTTTGGCTCTTTAAATACTTTCTGAAGGAAAGCGGCACCTTCATTTTCTCTTGCAGTGATGGAGTCACTGGAGCGTGACCCTACAGAGAGCAAAGCTGGGCTGTGACAGAAAGGAGGCTGCGCTGGTTTATTATTGTCTTTCTTTAATCAAGTGCTTTTCTTGGCCCTGGCCAGTGCTGCTATACGGGTCTGTAGTCAGAGGGCTGATATCGCTACTGCTTTGCTAGGGCGGATGGGCTTTTCTCCCTCATCTCCTATCCCTCTCAGCTTGGCAAGAGCTAATTTACTGCCCGAGTACGTGGCTGTATATTCTGCTGGAGCTATTTTCTTATTGAACTTTTAGATCCTTTTACTGTCTGTCCCTCTGCCGGGTCCTCTCCCCCCTCCCCCGAGGCCATAGGAAATATCTGGGATGTCAACTCGGGGCAGTTCAGGCTGTCCTGGGGGCCTGGGTTGATGGCCTATCAACCTTCAGTCACTCAGGTCCCCCAGCCCACAGGCCCTGTTCAGTAATGATGGGAGGAGTGTAGCCCTCTGTACTAGGTGACACTGGCCCCACACCTGCAACAGCTTGGGGGTCATGTTCCAGGATGCTGGCTCTGGAGTTCTCAACCCTGTTAGGTTAGAGCTTTCACCTCCGTTCCACATCCATGGCTGCTGGAAAGCAGAGCGCACACACATTCACCCTAAGCACTGGCTGGGCTCTAGACCCTGGGATCAGGCCATGGCAGGAAACGAAACAACAGACAATGAACAACAACTGAAACAAACAATAGAATAACAAAAATTCTGTCCTTGTGGAGCTTAAGAGAACAGACTGATAAATAAACCCAGGACATATCCTTGTCCAGCAGTGAGGGATATTTGTCAGGGACCAACAGCAGGGACAGAGGTCAGGGTGCTGGGTGGGGCTGGAGGTCTGCAGGTTGACATGAAGTTGCCAGGGTGGCCTCCCTGACAGGGGAAGTGAAGGCTTATTGAGGGTGAAGGAGGGAGCCACATAGGTGCCTGGGTTAGATCCTGGGTAGAGGAAAGGAGTGGGGGAATCCTGGAGGGTGGAACAGGTCTGGCACATGTGAGGGCTGGGAGGAAGCCAGTGAGGCTGGTCTACAGATCCAAGGAAGCATGAGGGGAGATGAGGCCAGAGAGGGAAAGGGGGAGTGGCTTAGTGCATTTCCAGCTGCTGTAACAAAATACCTGAGTCTGGGTGCTGTGTAAAGACGTTTGTCTGGCTCACACTTTTGGAGGTTCAAGAGCATGGCACCAACATCTACTCAGCTCTAATGTGGCCCCTTTGACTGTGTCACATGGCAGATGGCATCACGGCAGGGGTGCATGTGAGGGAGACACAGGAAGATGAGGGAGAGGTCACAGGTGAGGTCACAGGTGAGACAGGAAGCCAGAGAGGAGGCAAGAGAGTCTTGATCTCTTACAACAACTCACTCCTGTGGAACCAACCAGAGTCCCACAGAACTGTGGATCCCTACCAAGGGCTGCAGCCTCAGTGACCTTATTACCCTGTGCTAGGCACCACTTCATGAAGGTCCCATCTACTCACACCACCACAGTATTGAAGATCAAGCCTCAATCACAAGCCCTCTTGAAAGACAGACCACACCTAAACTGTAATAGGGCTGGGTGCATGGCACATGCTTGTAAACCCAGCACTTGGGAGACTAAGGCAGGAGGATTGCTGTAAGGTCAAGGTCAGTTTAGGCTACAGAGTGAGTTCAAGGCCAGCCTGGACTACACAGTGAGACCCTGTCTCAAAAAAAGAAAAAGAAACAAAAAACAAAATAAAACAAAACAAGCTGAAACAAAATTAAAAAAAAAAAAAACCATAACAGGAAATCATCTGACAAAGCTTCCGGGGTCACTGTGGACATGGCTTCTCAAGCTTTCCTACCACCCTGGGGTCTCAGCAGTCCTGCACCTTCCTCCTGCACTGAGGGGAGGGCCTCCCCATGCCTGTTTCCTCCTGGGAGGTGGTTTTCTCATATGCATATTCTTTCTGGTTTCTCTTCTGTTTTCTCTCCCTTCTCTGTGCCTTTTCCCTTTGACCAGGAAACATGTTCAAGTTTCTGCAGCTGAAATGCTGCTTTCTTCTGCTTGCCCTCCCTGGGAGTGACCATCTCCCTCCTCTCCTGTGTCTCAGAGACTGCCCCTCTGGCAGTTGATGTCCACTCTCAACTCTATGCCATCACTGTCCCTGGCACCGCTCTCTCAAGTGGTCTCTGGTTCTCCTGTCCCTTGACCTCTAAGGTTGCCACCACCTCTGAGTTCAGGAGTCCTTGCTTACAGAGTCCAAGACTGCAGACCTCTGTTCTTCTACCGTTTTGCACATCCCATGTTCTTTTTCCTCCCACCCCTAACATGTAGCTCTCCCACAGAAGAGACCTGGACCCCTATGGATAAGAGGTCACAGTGCAAGTCCACTGGCTAATCTCACTGTAAAAATTTCTTTTCCTTTACATTAGTGCCACTAATAACAATTAGGTGAGTTTTACATGAAAATGCATCTATCTGGTTGCTGTCACAGGGATCACTGAAATGTGATGCCCGTAGGACTGGAATGCAGAAGCTGCCTTCTGGGGACAGGTCTCCTGTTCTCTAGGTCTAAAACCCCCAACTCTTACAGGACTTTGGCCATCTGATCCTGGACAGCAGGCTTTGAGGTGGACGACTGTGCCAGAAAGTTCTCCTCTAGTGATTTTAGCCATGTTGGAGGTGTCATGTTATTGCCAAGAGGAACACTGTTTCACCCATGTCCTGAAATCCATGTTCTCCCAAACTATGATCATCCATTTCTAACTTCCCAAGTCTCCCATAGCAGGTCTTCTCTGGGCTCCCCTTTCTGGCCATGTATCTCCAAGTGTGGCTCTTGGTGGGCAATCATAAATATGCTGGGTAAGGTGTAAGGGTTGCTGGTTTGCCTTTGGATTCTAAGAGACTTGTCCAGTACTAACAGATGGAGCACTGTTCCATGTGCTGACTGAGTCTCTCATCACAACAAGGTCTATCTTCTACTAAGATGCCCAAGAAAAGATGGTCTACAGCTGAGTGTTGGCTTTCAATTGCCTTTTCCCATAACTATGGAGACAAAGCAATTTGTAAAAACAATGTCTGGGCACTGGGGTGAGAATATCTCTGCTCCAAATCCCTTTTGTCTGCTATCAGCTGTGTGATCCTGGGTGAGTCCCAGAGCCTCTGCTCATGTGTAACGTGTGATAACAAGATGTGCTCAGAGGGCTTGGTGCGGAGTGGACAGTCAACACGTCATGGGGACAGGTCCTTTGCATGTATTCTAGCATCACACTACCACAGCAAGGCTGTGAGGATGGTCCTGCACGATACGTTTGTAACAAGCGGTACTCTCCCTGCAGCCAGGAGTGCCTGGAGGGGTGCTAGCCAAAAGTAATACTATTCTTGCTGCTTCTCCTTTTTCCAGGAAGGGGACAACAATGCTAATGCCTGGAGTCTGATTCTTGGCTACAGAGAAGTATTTGACCACAGAAACACAACTGGAAATAACTTTCAGAGGAAGATTAACTCCACATGCAGCTCTGCTTAGCCTTCTTGAGGACTCTCACTGACCCCAGCAATTCTTCCTGTGTCAAAGCAAAGAGGATTCTTCCTGTCAACCTCGGGACTCACCCTGATTAGTGCTCCTTTCATGGGCATTTGTCTCAATGCCTAAGTCCCATCTATGACTGCCATTTACCACTGCAGTTCGTATTCACTGGTTAGGGAGATGCTACAGTATTAATTGATTTCAAGGGTCTTGAAAATAGCCATAAATAGTTAAAGCTTCACTCTGCTTATTAGGCAAAATGCCATTTAAGATAATTATTTTGCCTCTGCCTGACAGGAAGATTTACATAGAAGATGGAATTATTTTAACCTTTGAGAAAAATCAGAAACCTTGAACCTCTTTGGTCTTTTTCTAGACTACAAGTATTTTAGGGGCAAAAATATCAAACTCCTGTATGCTGTAAGAGGAAAAAAAAAAAGGTTAGAAGTGTAACATCCTAAGGGTCTTACTGACCAATTTCCCCTAGCGGTGCAGCTTGTCAACTGGAAGCTGAACAAGGCGCGGGGTTCCTCCTGGTCTGCAGGGGTATCTGTCCCCTCTTCCCAACTGTGACTCCTCAAGGTGGGAGCCTGTCTGAAATGCTTGTGCAGCCCTGGAGTCACCACACTGGGCACAGTGGACACCCAGCACACCGTCTGCATCTCAGATACTCAGGTTTTGAGCAGTTTCCTGCAGTGAGTGATGCTAAGGTCTGGAGACGGCCTGAGCCTGGGGTTGAAGCCTAATTATGGCATTTCTTAGTAATGTGGCCTCAGGTACATTTCTTCCTGCCTCAGTCACCTCATCTGAAACAAGGGCCTGCGGTTGCCTCGCTTTTGGGGTTTGGTATGACAACCAAGGTAAAGTATACATGCTGTTTGCCCTACGGCAGGCACTGAATCAATGGTGGTCACTTCCTTTATAATTGCTCTTACAGAGAAAGGACAAATGACGGCTTCAGAAAAGAGGGTGTGGGGTCAAATGGAATTTCTGGTTTTAGTGTTTCAAGGATTCTCCACACTGATTTCCATAGTGGCTATACTAGTTTACATTCCCACCAACAATGTAGAAGAGTTCCTTTTTCTCTGCATCCTCATCAGGATTTGTCATTAGTTAATTTGTTGATGATGGCCATTCTTTCTGGGGAGAGATGATATCTGTTATAGTTTATACATTGTGTCAACTTGAGAAGTCTAGAAGCCTAATTAAGTAACTCAGCAGCTCTACATCCTGGGGTGTAGAGCATAAGCAGTTACCAGTTCATTGTGTCAATTTGAGAAGGTCAGAAGTTTAACAGAGACACTCAGCAGGGAGCCAGGGCTCTTACTTTGTAAACATCCTCAGCCTGTGCAAGAGGAGGGCAGGCAGATGGTGTGAGTGCTACCCCCACCCCAGGGGAGCAGCCTGCATACTATAAAAGCTGAATGAGGAGGGTCTGACTGCTGCTTTGTCGGAGGAGCTGCAGTCTTCTTTAGCTTGGACATCCTCTCCTGGCTTCTGGCACAGACTGTTCAGCTTCGTCATAAGCCCTTCAGCCTTCTGTTGTAGACTCTTCAGCCTTCCGTAGTAGACTCTTCAGTGTTCCGTCACAGACCCATCGGCCTCCTGACACGGACTTGCACAGGACACTGCAGTAAGCTCCAGCCCTTGGGCTGGACCCTCCACCCTCCAGCATGTAGACACCCTCTGCACACCCCTTTATTCAACTTTGTGGCTGACCATCACAAGCCAGTCTTGTTATTTCCTACACAGTTGTATATCTTGTGTTATATCTGTTTCTCTAGTAAACCCTGACTGATAAAACATCTCTGTTGTGTTAATTTGTGTTTCTCTCATGGTCAGTGATGTTGAGCATTTCTTCATGTATTTATTGGCCATTTGTACTTCTGTGCAGTGTCTATTCATTTCAATTTCCCTTTTCTTAAGTGGGTCTTTAATTTTGGAGGGTCTAGGTATCTTCCCAAAAGAGTTAAAGACATCATATTACAGTGATACATGCATACCCACATTTACAGCAACACAATTCATAATAGATAAACTTTGAAAGCAGCCTATATGCCCATCAGCAGATGAATGAATAAAGACAATGTGGCATTTACGCACAATGGAGGACTACTCTGCCATAAGGGAGGAAAATTTGAATCATCTGTAGGAAAATGAATGCACCTTGAGACCACAATGTTAAGTGAAGTAAATCAGACACGCAAGCTTAAATATCAACAAATAAAAAATCAAGGCAAAATAAAAGACTGTAAGAGGGAGACACATCTTTCTCAAAATAGAAAAGGAGTAAGAGGTGGAGGAGGGGAGGGAAGAAAGTGGATGAAAAAAGCAGCTATGATGTGTTAGGTACATGTACCAACTCCAAACAAAGAGTGCAAACATTATGTACTGCAAACATGTACTAATAAAAAAGAAATGACGGGGTTCCAAGCAAGAGCACATTATTCTCTGTGTACCAAGAGGCCCAAAGTTACCAGGCTAGCAGTCTGTTCAGTGTGACTGGCAGAGGAAGATGTGGCAGTTATCCAACATGAAGTGTCATCAGAATGAGTGCAAGAGACTGAGTAACGTCCCTTTCCCTAACAGATGTCCTCACCCTAGTCCTTAGAGCCTTCGCATTTTTACAGAGGAAAAGGGACTTTTCAGGAGTAAGCAGAGGTCTGGAGATGAATAGATGACCCTAGATTATCTGGAGGGGCTGACAGTCATCACATGGTCCTTGGGAGAGAAGAGGGGAGCTTCAGTCTTGAAGTGGAAAAAGACAGGGCAAGACTGGAAGGGCTGCGCAGCACAGAGGAGGAAGAAGGCACCTGGAGCCAGGAATATGGGTGGCTGCTACAAGATGCAAACAGTGAGGAACAGTTCCTCCTAGTGTTTCCAGAATGAACCAGCTCTGGAAACAACTTGACTTTAACCAGGTAAGACTGATTTTGGACTTCTGACCTCTAGAACTTTGTGCTAAACTTGTGTCTGAAGCTGCGAAGTATGTGTTAGTAATAGGAAATTCATACAGTGAATACTGAGGACCACAACCAAAAACACAAGCCATCCAGATGGGCAAACTTTAATTATATGGGAAATTTCATCTCCATGGGACACTGTCATTCCTGATGATAGCAGACAGCTGAGGTGTTACTGAAACCAAGATGCTACCTGTGTGATTGGTAGAGACCTGGTGTGAATGGAGATGAAGATAAAAGCCACCTTTATTCCTAGAAATGCTGCCTCCTTTGTCAGCAAGCTTTGGCACCCGGCAGGTTGTTACCCGGAGCCCACATAGCTCATAATCACAGCCTGTTCAGCACTGGCAGCCAGCAGAAGTCTTCAGGAAATATGCTGTGTCGAGAAGTACTATTTTTCTCCCCATTCTTCACATTTGAAAAAACCTAAATTCAGATTATGCCTGAAAGTACTGAGTGAGCTTTTCGAGGAAAAATGTTATCTCTGGCCATGTCGTTCACAATTTGAATTTCTCAATAAAGTTTGTTACCATGTTGTCCAGGAATATGTTAACAACAACAACAACAACAACAACAACAACAACAACAAGAGAGTAAAACTCAGAATAAAACTCAGCTTCCTCTTCTGTAATAAATGACTTCTCCTGAGGGTCATACTAGGCACAAATAATGATGGTATACCAGGTGCAGAATGTACACACTGGGCTCTTTAGTTCTTGTAGCAAGTCTTACAGGGAGAACTGCAGTAACCCTAACTTGCCACTGAAGAAAGGGGAGTTCAGAGAGTCAAGAAACTTGTTGGGTTCCCACAGCCTGTAAATAATAGAGTCAAGATTAAAGCTCACATTGCTTTGACTTCAAAACTTGTCTCTTTCTCTGTTCATACAGTGTCTGGGATAAATCTAAAGGGTGATATGCTGAAAAGACATGGGTCACAAAACCAACAGCCAATATGAGTGTTCTACAAAACTCTCTGGCTGATCCAACTTTGAACCTGTTGCTTTCGGTCATGCTGCATCACAGGTAGGAAAAGCCTGCTGCATCCACAGGGCTGTATATGAACACAAAGTGGGCCACACAGGACCCATGTTACAATGCGTTCTACCACTGGCATGTAGGAGGCGTCACAAAATAAAAGAGAATTTCTAAGGAAGTTTATACCAAAGACAGAAGAATATAACCCACTACTGTAAAGATACAGTCTTGGAACCATTTTGCTTATATAACCATACTAATACATTCTTCTTAAACACCATGGAGCTCTGAGCACTTGTTATTTGGAGGCTGCTAAAAAGCCATCATGGCAAGTATCTTCTTTTTTTTAATTTTAAACAAAGGAAAGTAAAAAACCAAAGCAAAACAATTTCACAACCAGCCAATAAGAGAGTAACAATCATCAGCACACTGCATATTATAATATTCACAGAAATTATTTAGGATAGAAAATATAGACGTGAAACATTATCCACAAAATTATTAGCACAAAACTTTTGCCTCAATGAATCGAGAGAAACCTGCTATATGACTATCTTTTTTGTTATGATTGCTCTATTGTTTTCAAATAAACATTTCACATTAAAAATGAGATCTGAAGATGACCCTGCAAAAACTACTTTTCACTCAAAATTCTTTTCCTTTAACTGTCTTAACTAATTTTTTATATACATAGATTTTGTTTCAGTTCATCACACAAGTTCAACAATGTGATGATTACATATGTGTGACTTATTTAGTTCACTGAGAAGTATATTTTCAGTACTCATCCATTTAAGAGTGAAAATGTCTAGTTTATCGTTCTTTACAGCTGAGTAGCATTCCATTATACAGAAATACCACATCTTTTTTATCCATTCCTCAGTCGTGGCAACCATCGTCTAACCCAGCTTTTATAGGCAGAATAGTCTCAGCAGCAACTCCACTGCCCCGGTTTCTCTTAAATTATTTTGACCATGGCCATGTAAGAAATATGTTCACCAGGTGTTTGGCTTACACATATGCAGAACAGAAGTTCCAGGAAGTATGACGCAGGCTTAACATGTACAACAGGCTCTCCTATTTCCTTGTTCTATTTTAGTCTGTTTTGCCTAGCTGAGTCTGTCTGGTGGCCATGACCCACACACTGACTTAGTGATTCACTAATGATCTCACACTTCCATACAGGGATTGTGCTTGTGGCTTTCTAGAAAGTACTCTTCTAGAAAATACGGGGAAATGGGGTGCCTACCTCTGGGGCAATGTAATCTGGTGTCCCACAGAAGGTCCTGGTCGTGACTCCATCCATCATGTGTTCCTTGCACATCCCGAAGTCAGCGATTTTGATATGTCCTTCTGAATCCAGCATGACGTTATCTAACTTCAGATCCCTGTAAGGAAGAAGCTTAGCATGCGAGTCCTTCCCACACAGTATCACTGTTTACTCTGGAGCTGGTGGATCTGAATGGCATTTTAACTCTGAGTCCCTGGAGAGGAGGGTCAGGAATTACTGTGTATTATTTCTTCAGAATCTAATATAAAGTCTGGTATATGGAAGATGCTTAAACAGTGAAAAAATGACTAATAGGCTGAATTAGTGAGTCTCAATCTTGGCTGTTCCTGTGAATTCAGAGATCCAACTTACTGTGTTTGGAGAGATTCCAGGCATTTGATGTATTACTATCCTGCGAAGGGTGTGTGAAATTCTGGGTTTAGGACCACCTCACTTCTCCCTTCATCATGCCTGTACCAGTGTTTTTCAATTAATTCTAAAAGACATTCTTCTTTCATTGGCATCAGAATTTCACTGTGTACTACAACTAAAAGAATGTAATTCAATAGTTTTCCCTTGCCTTTCCTCAGTTCCTCATGTTCTTTTCTTGCTAAGTATCTATAATAGCAATTCGATTTCCATCACTCCCTGACCTCCATTCCAAATAAAATATAGAGGAAGGATCTGCCAGCAGAGAAAAAAACATGTTTTCTTGTGTAAAGTAGAAATGAGATATAGAATCTTTGAGGTCTAGAAATCAGAGGGTGGTTCTGATTTGCCACAAGGCTGCAGAGAAAG
Source organism: Dasyprocta punctata (assembly GCA_004363535.1). NCBI lineage: Eukaryota > Metazoa > Chordata > Mammalia > Rodentia > Dasyproctidae > Dasyprocta > Dasyprocta punctata. The sequence goes on along the minus strand of RJWM01003843.1, from coordinate 66,934 downwards.
GTGAGTACTAATGGGTCTGAGTGTCCTGGGGGGTGATTATCTCCATGTCTGATGTCTCTGTCTTAGAATTACATGCCCACCAGGGCCTGGCAAATCTGTCCTTTGTGCTGCTGTGAGAAGATCTTTTATACACACCTATAGATGATTCCTCTTTTATGAAGAAAGAACAATCCAATGGAAATCTCTGCTGCATAGAATCTGCAAAAGAAAATGTGCTTCAGGTTTCTGGCTTGTTTCTTTGGACTTTTGGATACTTTTTTAGTCTCAAATTCAGGCAAAGAGATCAAAGAGTGCAAGATCTTAAGGCTTTCTGAGACCAGCATCACCCTACACATATTCTTCTGATCATCCGTCCTTTTCTCTGCCATTCTAGCTTATCCAAGGAAAGCTCAGTCAATAAAGTCGAGAAGATAGGTGTATTTTTCTTCTTGGGGAAGAATGGGTAGCTAGTTTACTGCCTAAAAACCAATTCCTAATATAATCACTTAAATAGTGAATACTTGTTAGACCATTCTATGTCAGGGATATGGTACAGGAGAGAAAAATTCTACTTTCCTATTCATGAACAGAACATACGGTTGTTTGAGAATACAAGTACTCCCTGAAAGACAAAGTATAGTGTGTGATGAAATGTTTATCTGATTTATTCATTCTCTGAAGTGCTGGAATAAATGGAACATATGCTGATATATACCTGAGGTTGTCCTGTTAAGTAATTCGTAATATTTAATGGCAGTTACTACCATTACTTCAAAATCACTAATAGGTTAATATCTGAAACTCAGATTAAAAATGGAAGGATGTTTTAGAATTTGCATAGCATTTAAGGTCTTTGAGTATGAGAAGCCAGAAGTCTGTGCCTAGGCAAATATAATACCCAGGAGGCTTAAAATAAGCACACGTGTCTACGTGGGCAGAAAACAGAACTCCCTGACAATGAAGACAAAGCTTTTAATAGGGGCTACCTCTGAAAACTAACAGGAGAGGGTGAGATGGGGGAGAGGGGAGAGGTGTTACATTATTTTTCGTATTTTTCTATATGTTTTTAAAAATTTTCTACCACACACATAGAATGAAAGATTATTGGATGAGGCATTTCATGTTGCTTCATAATATAAAGTGTCTTTTTGCTACCTGTTCTTCATAGCTTCGTGCTATCAAGCTTTATTTCACAAGTGGAACATTTTAATGCTGCTACTATAAAGTCTCTTAAGACAGGGATAAAAATATTTCTAAAAATACTTTGTTTAGTAAAAATAAAAGCAGAAAAATCTCCCTTTTTATTTTTAAAGCTTACCACCAACAAATCCCCTATTGTGACTTCAGTTAATATTCTGCAGGGCAGAGAATCTCACATAGGTCAAAATTTCTTCTGACTGCTGTTTTACATTGAACATTCCAAAAACCTTAATAGTGGTTTAGTCTAATTAATGATTATTAATGATTAACTAGGGTGTGCATCCATACACATTTTTGGGGAAGTAAAATACCTGTCTGCTAAACTTGCTTCTCTTGAGTTCCCTGACTCCCCAGTGGCCTCAGAAGTAGGACGATGTCTAGGTATCAAGGTCCCCTTCCCAAGCCCATGCATGACTTCTCCATATTACCTGGAGGCCGTCTGTGTTTCCACTCCTGGATGCCCACACCCAAGGCACACCCCGGTGAAACATTCCAAGCTGAGGTCACCCTCCACCTTCACCCAAATCTAACATAACACTGGCATCACTGAAAGAGAGAGATTCCTGCCTTTTCACTGCCACCACCTAGCTCTGCTTTTGTCCCTCCAGAATGTTTGTCAAGGATACTTGTTTCTCTTTGGCTCCAAACTGAAGCTCTAATTCCAGCTTCAGTTCTTTTGCCATGAAAAGATCCTCACCAATCCCCTACCTTCCCGCAATCCTTTCTTTTTTTCTCAGCTACAGGGCTCTGTAAGAACTGGGTATGGTGGAGTCAGTCCAGTGGGGCCCCTTCTGATGTCTCTTCCTCAGCTGCCTCCTTATGCATCTGTTGCCCCTACCAATTCCTCCCCAGCTCACATGGCCTCCTATACCCAAGAAGCCACAGGCCACACCCTGGATCCGCTCTGCCTCTTCTCACACTCTCTCCTTGGAAGGTTCTTTCTTCATCTATGGATTGTGCATTCCCTGAGAGCATGCTGCTGTTACTCCCCAATCCTGGGCATCCGGTGTGGTTCCCCATGCACACCTCCCAAAGGTAAGCAGTGAGTCAAGTGATTTCCCCAGTGTCAGGTCAGCGTGTGAGTGCCCGAGGGTGGGGGTGCATCTCACTGCTTTGCACTCCCAGTGCCTGTGCACAGTGGGTGTGCAGTAGCCCTGTGCTCAGTAAATGCGTGAATGACTCCATCCCTGAGGATGGACCCATGCGATACAGGGATACACTACACCTCCAATTTACTGGAAATGGAATAATCTGCTCCTTAGAAAACATCTGGATGGGTCTGTTAATACATCTGTCCCCTGGGAAGTCACAGCACTGAACCTCAAAAGAGCAGAGCCACCCATGAACATCTCATCCAACAGAAGTTCCCAGATGACAGCTGAGGGTTGTCTGATTTACAGGACTTAAAAAAATACTTACACTGCTTGTGGCTCCTTAAATTTCCCTACTTGCTGAATGTGGTACATGAGGTCCCCACCGTTGACATACTCCATGACAAAGTAAAGCCGATCCTGCAGACCAAGGTGCACATGTGAGTGAGGCTCCTCCTTGTCTCAGCATCTCTGCTTTGCTTCCATATTAGTGAAATGGGGCTGCTTTCCAAGTTCTGCTTAGTCTGCATCTCTTCACAGTTTTTCCCCAGTGAGAGAATAAGTGATATACCTTATCGCATGAGGGTTATTACATCACTGACCTAATGGCTGTCTGTCAACATGCCTGCCTCTTGGTTATGTATGCTTCCTATTATAGTGATGGTCTCAATATTCTTCTCCTTTTTTTTCCCTATACATATATTTCTAAGCTAGGGAAGGGGTGAAAAATCCCCATGGGCCAATCATTTCATTTTAACCAGTTTTTCTTGATGGTACAAATGCATAAAAGCTGACTTGCAATGTCTACGAGGCATTGCTGTAATGATGTAGTACCTGGTTTAAATGGATGCTTCTGAAAACACATCTCTTGGGTTAGACTGGCCTTATAAATTGTACATGCTTATGGATATATCCTGGGTGGGAGTGAGGGAGGGCCATGAACAGAGAGGCTAATCAAATGTTCTTTTGCAGCCATAATGTGCCCAAATACATTTTTTATTTTCTCTCTCACTAGTATGCTAAGTGTTGGCCCCACAAAGGGCATATATCAAAGAATCATAGAAGTCTGCATATTTGTACAGGCATTATGCTGGGATAGATGGGAGAGACTGAAGAATTTAACAGTAAAATAACTAACAGCACAGTACACCATGGTAAAAGCTAATCTCTGTTTTCTTCTAGAAAACATCCCCAGAGGGTTATTAAAGTGTTGCACAGAGAAAGAGAGAGAGAGAGAGAGAGAGAGAGAGAGAGAGAGAGAGAGAGAGACAGACAGACAGACAGACAGACAGACAGACAGACATAGACAGAGATAGACAGAGAGAGACAGAGACAGAGCCAGAGACAGAGAGAGGGCTCTCTAGCTTCTCTTTATGAACTTTAATTTCATCTTTGTTTCTTTGCTCCCCATACTTTCCGGAGCTTAATCTATATAAGCAGGGTTAAAGATTCTGGTTTCAGAGGTGTGGCTCTCCCTTCTTATCTCGCTGCTCAAGTCTTCCTGACACTGCTGTGCCCGAAGTCCAGGAGCTGCTGAGAGCAGGCAGAAGTGACCCAGTGGCCAGGGTGAGGGTGACAGACAGCAGCAGACACCAGGCTCTGCAGCTTTCCTGTGTACTCTGACGCTATGTGTGGCCGCCCTGCCATTTGGGGATTATACCACTCAAAAGCTTGGTGGGTGCCTACCGAGGGTTTTGGAAAGGAGACATAAAACATAAAATCAATTTCTGACATTGAGCCAGTTTAAAATGGTAATCATCTGAATAGTCACAATACAGCTAGATTACTGAGCCATGTTTAAAAGAGTCAGCTTCTTGGAGGGAAAAGCCCAGGTGGCAATGCTTCACTCTGGTGCCATCTAAACATCTAGATTTCTTGTAAAATACTTGTAAACCCCACTGCTGGTGGATTGGTGCTTTGGAATTTTTTTGGTAATGTGTTTAGACAGTTTAACCCTGTGACTGCGGTTAGCAAACCTTTTCTATAAGGGGCCAGACAGTAAAAATTTTAGGCTTTGTGTGTCTTGTGACTGTCACCTCTGTGGCATGAAAGTATCCATAGGTGACAGGTTGGTGAATGAACATGGCTGTGTCCCTAGAGAGCTATTAATTTATGCAGAAATGTGATTTTCATTAAATTTTCACGTGCCATGAAATATCGTTTGGATTTCTTTTTTGCGACCTTGCTTGGCGCTCATGGGCTGTGCAAAACAGGTCATGGTTTGCCCCTCCTGATGTGTGTCATTAAACAAGAACATGCTGTTTTACGAAATGGAGTCTTTTAATGTTCTAATGTCATGCTTGGCAGCTGGACCAATGGTCTTAAAGAGTCAGGACTATAAATTGTTTGTTTTTGTACAGCACTGTGCCTGGCATAAAGAAGACCTTTCATATAGAGTCATCCTTAGGATTTATAGGGAAACTGGTTCTAGCACTACCCTGGAAGACCCAAATCCTCAGATGCTCAAGTCCCTTACATAAAATGCTATAGTATTTGCATGCCATCTGGGCAATTCTCCCATATACTTTAAGTCATCTCTAGATTACTTATGATACCTAACACAATGTTAAAGCTAGCCAACTAGCTAGCTAGTTGGTATACTGCATTGTTTACGTAACAGTGACAAGATGTGATTTAAAGTTTTTTCAATCCATGGGTGGTGAAATCTGTGAATATAGAACCAAGCATATAGAAGGTTAACTGTAAGTGCTTGTTGAATTAAATGGAATGAATGCTACACCTCTAACCAGAGGAGACATCCCAGAGAACATATGCCCCAAGTCTATGGTGATCAAGAGGTGATCACTGTCCTTGTCGCCTCTGCTTGGCATCCCTTTCCACCTTTCCTCAGGGATGCTGGGAAGCTTTGGTTCAGGTCCAGCCCTAAGGGCAGGCTGGGTGCTGTGCCACATGTGCAGCCCCAGGGTCCTCACCACGGTCTGGAAACAGGAGTGCAGCTGTGTCAGAAACGGGGGCTTGTCGAGCAGGGCCAGGACCCGCTTTTCTACCATGGTGCACTCCACATCGTCATCCTGAATCACCACGTCCTTCTTCAGGATTTTGATTGCATACAGTTCTTCTGTTCCTTTCCTGTCAGCAAGCATCACCTGGCAACAGACCAAGAACAAGCTGAACATTTCCAAGCAGAATCCGATCCTGGGGGCTCTGGTTAGGGACAGGAAGGGGAAACAGGCCAGGTGATGATGGCTCAGCAAGAGTTTATGCACACCCATAAATGTGTGACAGAAAAATACTAATAGATTTTGCTATGGTTTGAATATAGGTGTTGTCATCCTGAAGGTCCATGAGTTAAGTGTTTGGTCCCCAAGGTAGTGCTACTAAGAAGCAGTAAAGTCCTTTCAGGGCGGGACCTTGTAGAATCCTTAGATAACTGTGGTTGTGCCATGCCCCCAAGGATTGTGTGATTCTGGTATCTTCTTCTTGTTTCTTTGCTTCTTGGCTGATGAGCAGAGCAGTTTGCTCTAACACACATTCCTGTCATGATGCACTGCCTTGCTAGAGGCCCAAAGCAGGGGACCACTCAATCATGGACTGCAACCATCAAAGTTATGAGCCAAAATAAAACTTTACTCTTTATAAGTCAATTGCTTCAGATATTTCATTATAGTAATGGAATGCTAACACAAAATTTATGTACAAATATTGACATATTGCATAGCACCATAACTTAAATTCCTCTAGCCTTTATTTAACTTCTTCAATTGTTAAAATTTGTACACTGTATGGTATATTTCCACACAATGATGGTATTTCGGCTGCTAAAAGGAATATTCAGCATTTTTACTGGAATTACTCTGGAATTACGCATGTTTTTCTGGGAGTCTCTTTAAGGTAAAATGTGAGCGAATTCAGACAAAGCAAAAGATGGGATGGAAATTTGTCCATGGCTCTATCTTGGTATCTGGGGCCATAGAAGGCAAATGAAGATGCACAGGCCAGTGGCTACATGGCCACACTGAGGAATCTCTTAAGGATTACATGTGCCTACATGCATGTCGGGTCACTCGGCCAACATTTTGGAGTATCCTTTCTCTTTTGAAAATTAGAAACTGGTGGCACACGTGAACCTGCTCCAGCTTTTTGGACGCAGTTGTTTTAAAGGACATGAGGTAGGAGGCATCTGCAGAATGTGTACAAATAGCATGGAAATATAAAGGGCTGTTTAGGAAACCTCAGCAAAAACAAAACCAATCCAACATATCTGCCCGCACCTCACCACTTCTTACCTTCCCAAAACTCCCTTTTCCCAGCACCATGAGGAAATTGAAGTCTGTGAGCTTCACTCTGTCAAGGTTATTGGAAGGCTGTTTCCTGTCTTCCGAAGGACTAATTACTTTGTTACCAGCAGGGCCAAGCTTGGCTTTCTAAACAACAAGCACAAACAAGAAAAGCCACTGGTCATTTTTTCCCAAGATGAGGAGAGAGAAAAGTATCTGAGAGTAAAGGATTTGTATGTGGTTATACATCAGTGACTGTGCTTACCCTATGGGAAAGGCCTTCAAAATAGCAGAAACTTGCCCTTCCTTGTGATGAGACAACTTTACCTAGGTAAATGAGACGTAAACCACAGGAATCTGCCAAGGACAGGTCGATTCTAATTCTGGGACACAGAGTAGATTTCTTGGGGGAAAATAATGCTGTGAGACTGTTTAACACAATAGAGAAAATAAACTGAGTCTAGATTTTTTTTTTGCATTTGTAGATTTTAAAATTTAAAATAATTCAGCGTAAAGAAATTTGTGCCCAGGTGAAAAGAGATAAGAATGTGCCCTGAGGAAGATATACTTAAGTGGCAAGGTGTAAGGATGACTGATTGCTACATTCAAATACATAGTAGGAAGAACAGGTTGAGTCAGGAGGTGAACTCATGAGAAAAATGGTAATGTGCATGGGAATCTGGTTGTCCCTGAAAAACGCCATGCCTTTCACACCTGAGGAATACCTGGTAAATAATGTTTCAGCTATCAAAAGTAGTTTTTATACACTAGACTCATGCCACACAACGGTCCTAGATGGAGCCACACTCTCATGACTCATGGGGAATCTGAGTCACAATCCTCCAAGTCAATGAGGATATGCAAGAAGGCACAGCAGAAAAGGGGAGGTAAATAGGATCCCAAGGGGTAAGAACATCTCAACAGTCATGAAGAAAGCCCCTGGAGAAACTGAGAAGGCTGGAGCAGGTGCAGAATTCCATCCACCACCGCATTCTGCATTCTCGATGTCTGCTGCAGAACACATTGGGTGCTGACAGAGCCAGGACCTGGAGCTGGCTGAACCCTCACAACCACAGCCCTGCGCCTAGAGAAGAACTCTTGCTTAGGTTCCACTTTTCACGAGAGAGGCGCTCTCTTCCCCAGTGCAGCAGACCTGATAGGTGCGTGGTTTCGCAGTCTCAAGCAGTTACCAGACACCACATAAGGCAACAGTTTTGTGATTAAATGACTGAGAAGATGGAAAGGAGGTAAGGAAGGCACTCAAGGGGCTTCGCCATGGACCAAAGTACTGGCGGGCTGGTTCTTTGCTCTGGGGGAAAATATTAAGATTTGCAGGATTTTCTTTAGCAGCAGACAAGGCTTCTGAGCAACCATGTATGCTCTTTGTAACCCAGGCTGGCCTCAAACCCCCAATAATCCTCTTGCCTCAGCCTCCCAAGTGCTGGGATTACAGCTGTGTGCTACCACGCCCTGCTTGTGTTCCCTCTTAAAGCACTAACATCCTTCATCCCTCACTTACCGAATAAGCCACTGTATTCTTGGGTTTTATTGGGAAGACTTTTCCTTTGCAGAATGAACCCCTATTAGCTATCTCTGGATTCCCAACCTTAGGAAAAGGTATGCACTCAGTGTTTCAGGTGAATGAAGAAAGAAATGAAACCCGGATGTGCCTATCAGATGCTGTGCTGATGGACAGTACTTGCTTTTCTCTGACAAAATAACTCATTCGAGTAGGATCAACTCTCAGGGCTTGATTAGATGCCCTCATGAGCTGAGCACACCCACTGAAGCAGAGACATGGAGACATGGGGGAAAGATGGCCTGGCATTTGTGTTCAGGGCTAAAAGTACTGACTATGGCTGTGCTTGTTGGAAAGTTCAAACTTTCCCTCTGAAGGTTTGGTAACTGAGTCTGCTGCATCACATTGGCGACAGATGAGCAGAAGAGAAAGTACAAACATTCACCTAAAGTGCACACGCATACGGAAGCTGTGCAAAATACAAAATGCAAGGAGAAGCAGGCGAATGAGGCTTAAATCGCCCCTCACAAGACAGTGGGAAGGGCAGGCTAAGGCAGTTTTAGAGGAGGAGTAAATGATTTTCAGTGAAGAGAAGTTGGAGCGCAGACAGCGGCTTTGGGTGTGGTGTTTGATTTTCAGTTTTCTCTGTGATGTGAGTTTAATCTTCATTGGTGAGTGGATATCAATAAGAGTTGAAGCCAACTGTGTTCTTTGGTGGATCCGGTCTTTAGGTTGCTCCCCAAGGGCTCTCAGTCAGCGGTCCAATTCAGCATGTTTTGGAGTATCATTTTGTGAGTCCCTACATGTTCTACCATTATTGGCACTGCACGGAGACACCCATGTGAACTTGGGGCCATTGCAAACACTGGAGGTCTATGAAGACAAACATGAATTGCAGTGGCACAGAGATGTCTCCTCCTTCAGCAGAGGGTAGAAGGAATTTTAAGGCAGATCTGTGAGAAGGAGCCAGAGTCAGCCAATCAGGTTCCATTAGGGTCCCTCAACTGGGGCCCCGGCCAAGCCTGGGAGCAATTCCAAGTTGGGAAACTTTCTAGTCTGTGTCTAAATTTAAAAGGGTTATCAGGAAGTCCAAACTTGAGATGAGAATACAAACTAGGGACTCATTTCTGATTTAGAAAAAAGTTATCATGGAGAGCAATTTTATTTTATCAGGAACTTCACAAGAACATCCACTTTCCCCCAAAAAAAAGACCCAAAACAAAGACAAAACCAGGACACTACTGACTCATGGATCTGAGCAGCTTGGCAGAGTTGAAAAGCATTATACCTGGAGAAGTTGCCTTTACACTTCTTGTGATGAACACCCAGTCTGCCCTGCAGCAGGTGGTCTCACCTGCAATGCCTGACAAGTTGGTCTTAAACAGCCAGGCTTCCTTTCTCCCTTAGCCCTCAGCACTGCAGATGGAGAAGTTGGCCTGATGCAGCTCATGGCCCTCTGGGATAGACACTGGGGGCTTCTACCCAGGATGCATCTGTTGCTCTCATGGGTGGGTCATAACATTTAATATATCTTGTGCTATGACTTTAGTCTTGCTATAGAAACAAGGTATTGCACACAGGCTAAAGGGATATGAAGACAAAAATAATTTTTTGCATTCAGTACTCCTGAGGCCAGCTGGAATCTGGTCTGAAATCAAGACATGAAGTTTGGAGGAACATCAAGGAAGGAGATTCCCATTCCTAGGAGCTGAAGCAGGACAGAGGGAGGTACTGCAGGGCAGTTGGGAAGGACAGAGGCCAGTACATTGAGTCCAGAGCAAGCCATGATGGCCACACAGTTGCACTCGATGCCAGAGGGCTGCTACTCAGTGACGTGTTCCAGAGGGTGAGGATGGGTTTTACCTCTGCCCGAGCCAGCCCCAGGGAAGAGAAGACAGGCATCTTTGTGCAGCTGTCCCATCTCAAGGGGCATTCCCTAAAGTTTCTTTACACACACCCTGGGCCATTCCACACTGCCACCTGCAGGCCTTGCTGCCAAAGGACACAGAGCCATTGTATCATCAACAGTCTGGATAATGAATAATGGGATTGGAGAAGACGGCCACTGGACATCTGGCTGTGTCACTGGCATGGGAGTAGGCCTTCTAGATGGGTAACAGGCCAGGGGTGGGGACCAGAGGCTGTGGATGGTCTTGACCTTCAGTTCACAGGCAATACTCCCTTCAGTCAATGATCACAGCTCTCTTTGGTCTGATGCTTCTCCCCGTCCCTCCTCTGGCTGCCTTTTCCCCACCCTTGAGAGCCCAGCTCACTCTACTTGAAGACGGGCTGTCACTTCCCCTCGTGGCATCTCAGACTTTTCCTCAACAGCAAGTGGGAATCAGAACATTACTTATGGGTATGTTTGTTTAATGTCTCTTACAGTCACTACTCTAGGTCACACCTGATCTACCTTGAGGTTACATCTGCAGTGTCCCTCCTCCCTGGGCTCTACCTCTTAATGGCACCAGTGCACTGCTGGCTGGTCTCCCCACAACCACCCCTGCTCTGCAGACTGTCTATTGGCAAAATCCTGCAAAGGCACAGTGGAAGCCTGGTCTTCTCCTGGTTTTACTGGCTCCCTCTTTGACCCAGAAAAGGGCTGGGTCCTCTAAAGGGTGGTGAGAAGATTGAAGCCCCCCAAATCTCCCTGTCTAATTCCTGCCATTCCCTTACCTCACCCAAGCCACTCCAACCTCCCTGCACTTCATCATTCTCTTTCTGCCGTGGACCTTGCCCTTCGTTTTCTGGAATGTTCTTTTATTCCTGTTCAAGAGCACCTGTCCAGAGTGGTCTTCTCATTGGTCCATTTTCCTCATTCCATTCATTTTTGCCTCCCTCCTGCTATCATTTTATTCTCAGTGCTCACTACCTGACTGTGAGTCTGAAAGTGCAGGGGTCACCTCTCTGTTTTGTTCATCCTCAAAACCCAGCTTCAGCACTGACCTCAGTCTCCCCAGAATGTCCAATCTGGGCAGATATTGTCTATACCTGCCCTACACACACCGTGAGCATCCAGCTCGGCACACCTGTGGACACCTGAGCCTGCTTGGGTTCTACTGTGGAGAATAAGTTGGAGAGTAAGGCTTACTTCTGCCGAGTAAGCCTCAGGAGCTCTCAGGTTATGCACTCCACAACTACCCACAGCTGTGACCATCCACGGCCTCAACCAACCACCAGCTGCATGCAGGACTAAGTGCCAGTTGCCTTTAGGAACCATCTGGGTCACATCCTACTCCCCACAGTGTCTCTGGGGAGATCTTACAAATGAAGTTATCCTCAAATCCCATGGCTGAGTGGGCTTCTGGGAAACTTAGACAAACACATTCACTTTCTTCCTGGACATACCGATCAATCTTCCTCACTACACAGTGCAACCTTGGAAAGTAAGGATTATGTCTTACTCAACTTTGCATCTTTAAACCAAGCACTATGCCAGGCACATAATTAGAACTCACCGAATTATTCATTCACATACATGCTCATCAAGTAGCTAGGGCTAACAGAATTTGAGGAGGCCAATGGATACTCAGTACTATTCAGTCAGATGATCGACTTTAACGAAGAAGAGGTGGTTGTTGCAGGCCATCACACCTGGACTTTGCATAGGATACTCACACACGATCTGCACTCTTTCCTTCTGTCAAGCCCTGCTTGTGTGGGAAAGCTCTAGAGAGGTACTCTGTGGGTGTTCCTGCTTTTAGGGAGGTTGGCCACACAGTGACCCTCCCTAAGCCTAGGCAGTAGGTCAGGGAGAGCTTCCTTGAAGGGATGTTCCTTGTTGATAAGTCCTGCTGGCCCACACCCTGCTATAATTTCTGGCTGGAAAGGAACAATGGGCCCCCAAGCTGATTCTTTCTTTCTTTGGGCTTTTTTAATGGGTTGTTTGGCAACTTGCCCTTTTCAGCTTGCATATTGTTGACATAACCCTGGTTGTCATGAATGTAATTCAGACTTTACCAGGAGTGCAAATAAAATCGATATATGTCTAGGGATAAAGCCAAAGCCCATGGACTTACTACAGAGATTTCAGAAAGCCCAAGGAGGCAGGAGGAGATATGTGCTGACATCCTTTACTATAGCAACGCAAACACGGCCCGACACAGGCAGAAGTCCTGCTGGGGGAGAGCAAATGGGAATGCAAATCACAGAGGTTGAGATACTGGATATGTCCTAAAGATGGATGCTCAGAGATGTGCACCAACTGGGACTGTTCATCTAAGCAGATATTAGGCCATTAGCAAAGCACCATGCTGATGCACCCCAGTTCCTGAGTTCTGCCTCATCTGTTTCTAAGTTATGGAAAGGTGATGGAGGGTCAGGCTCTGGTCAGCAGTGTATGGGGTGGAGACCCTAGCTTTGGTTCCTCTGTCCCTGACCTGGCAGACTCCCTCTCAGCTCCAAGGATGTTTGTTAAGCTCTTTAGAGAACAGGTGAGCACAGTGTAGCAGTGGAGAACCCACGGTTTGCATCCCAGCGTTGTCACACAGAACGTGACTGAGTCAAGGTCCTGAGCCACTTTAATCCTTGGCCCTTCATCTGTCACTCTGTGACTCTGGACAATGGCATTTCCTCTCTGAGCCTCAGGTTTCCTCATCTGTAATCCAGTGGTAATAAGACCGTATCCCTGGGCTGCTCAGCACCTCACAGCACGCTCCTGGTCTTCTCTGCTTTGTCCCAGGAAGGATGCACTTTCCTTCAAGCTCCTGGCACAAACCAGCTCCAGAACCCTGACGAAGGCCTCTGGAATTCAATGGGCATCGTATTTTCCTATCAATGCAATGAAAAAAGAGGAGAGGTTTATGGCTCACAGTTTCAGTCCACAGTTACCTGGCTCCAAGACAGAAAGAGGATGGTCGAGGGGCATGGTGAAGGAAAAAGTGCCCAACCCAGGGCAGCCAGGAAGCAGAGGGAAGGATGGAGCCTGGGACAAGAACAGTCCCTTCCAAATCACACCCCAGTGACCCACCTCTAGCCAGGTCCCATCTCCTAATAGCACACTGTGCTACTGAACTCATCAGCAGATGAATCCATTGATGAAGACAGAGCCCCCATGATCAAATCACCTTCTGCACCTGAGAATTATGGCTTTAAATTTAAACCACAACAATGAGCAACTCCTGGCTGCAATGAGTTCTGCTAGGCCAACTCACAGGCAAGAAACCCTGTGCTATGCTTTGAATATGGTCTGCCCCAACCAAACTCATGTTGAAATTTAATTGCCAATGTAAAGATATTTAGCAATGGCGGGGTGCTGAGTTGTGGGCGCAGAGCACTAATACACAGAATGTTTTTCTCTCAAGAATGGGTAAACGATGGTGGGAATTCATCTCTCTCTTTTTCCCCTACTGAGCCCTCACCAGAAGTCAAACAAGTGCCAGGGCCATGCTCTTGGGCCTCCAGACACCTGAGCTGAACAAACCTTTTTTCTTCATAAATCAGCTAGTTCCAGGTGTTGTGTTATAGTAACAGAAAATGGATTAAGACACTCTATGATCATGGAGACATATGAGGTTACACGTGGGTTTCATGGGCATTCATCCCCTGATGGGAGGCTGAGGCATGTCACACAGGCTGTCACACCCTCTGTGGGAAGGGGCTGGCAGGAGAGGAAATGAGTCAGCTCTAGCTGTTCACTTTGATTTCTGGTAAGCTTATTGTAGCTCCTGAGGGGCCAGTGCAATAAAAGAGCTTGGATTATTAAAACAGCAGAGAAAAGATTTAAAAAGGCAATAAAATAGAAACAGTGATGTACAGTATAAAGTGAATCAAGTGACTCCAAATATTAATGCTTTACGATGCTCTTTTGTTTGAATTAGACTAGAACATACCATGGTTTTTTTTAGTACATGTTTCTTGTGCATAACATTGGCTATGGCTACATAACTGAGAATCAAAAAGTGGCACCTTAACATTCGGTCAAGGCTGTCTCTACAATGGTCCTCACCTCCCTAGACTGTAAGAACAGGCAGTATTCTTTCCCCATGAGAAACCAACTAATGATGCACCTCATTTTATACTACAGATATAGCCTGAAAAGTCATTCATTTCTGGTCATTGAAAGTGCTCAAAACTCAACAAACTCAGATGCTGGTGATAGGTCAAGCAAATCACACCAAGTAAGTGAACCCCATTTCCACCAAAGCAAGGTATGCTTGTGTATAAAAACCCTGTGTCTGAGGAGCTGTGTGTGTGTAGAGTGATACGCTCACCACACTCAGCTCGCTATGAGGGGATTTTCAAATCAACAGCGGGAGGAGGTTGTGGCATATGGCTGGCATTACGTATCCACGAGGGAGCCAGTGGCAGGAGACACTCATCTCCCATTAAGTGAAGCAGTCTGCAGCTGCTGAGCTGTGACAATCTGACCTAGGGTAACAGAAATGTCAAATGGCTTACTACTACAGACACTCTGCCATGTTAGAATTTTGTATAATGAATATAACAAGCTTTGGTATGTAGGAAAACAAGTAGACCAAAAAGACCCAAGGGAAGTGTACTATCATTAATCACTAACCATTCAGATGGCAGCCTTTGGCCTAGAAATTGACAGGAGGTGCAGATTTATCTTCAGCATCAATCCAAGACTGAAGCATCATCTACAGTCAGAATGCAGAGTTGGAAACACACTTACATTTCTCCCAGTGGGTCTATTTTATAATCATGGGACCTTTGGATAACTTGCTGAAGTGTAGGTTAACATCTAGCTACAATCCACTTCAAATGTGCTCACTTTTACCTATTTTCTGAATGGGTCTCCCATAATACAATGTCTCCTATCATTCTTGAAACTATGGCTTGAATGAATATATTTACCAAAGGCATTTTCAGTGTGTAGAGAGATTATCTTGACAGCAACTGAAGGTTCTTTCTACTTCTAAGATTCCAGGGACCAACATGCCAGCAAGGACCTACTGTAGGAGCAAATGACTCATTATGGACTTCCCTTACAATTTTTTTGGTATGATTAAAATGTTCTAGGTTCAGGGTTTATCTGAACAATCTTGGCATAATAAGACTAACGGTGTTTCAGTGCTGTACCACAAAATAAACCAAAACATAGTTAGCAGAAAAAGCTATGCTACCTGTAACCAAGGCCCTCAGCATACCATTGCATCTCTAAGCTAATGTATTTACTGGCACCCAGTACAGTGTTAATTCAGGGAGATCCAGAATTTCACACGAAAAAACCTAGGAAGGGGTTTCCGAGAAGACCACTGCTGGAGGATGGCCTGTGTGCTTCTAATGAGCAATGGTCCTGACATCTATTCCCTTCTACTCTGTAACCGTGTAATGGGTTAAAATGATGTTACTCCAGGGGCATGACAGCTGCCTGGTAGCACAGCTACAGTCCATAAAATGCTCACTGCTCTCTGGCTGAATTATTTCTCATCTTTGGGAATACACGGAGCCAGCAGCCGCCTGAGGGCCTTTGCACTTGCTGTCTCCTCTGACCTAGAAAGGCACAGCCTTCTTCTTTCTTCCCACTCATTTGTGCTCAGGGGAAGCTCTAACCCTGAGGCTCTGACTGCCTTGTTAACAACTTTGTGTCCAGCATCCTCTTCCTGTGATTTTTACTCTCTTCCACTCTTGCCACCCCTGTTCTATTTTTCTCTACTCGTTTTTCACCCCTCTTCCTCCACTGGAATGAGTGAAGGCACCCTGGCTGCTTTGTTCCCCAGTATAACTGTCTCAGAGCCAAACGCATGGCTGAGGCTGGCGGGCCTCACTTAGCATGAATGAATGAGTAGATGGTGAAGGCAGTTACTTCTCATGCACAATTTCTTTTTTTAAAAGAAAGAGTTACTGATTTTGTATGATTTCCACAATAGGTTATGTTCATTTTAGAAAATTTAACAGGCATAGCTAAGTTTAAAAAGGGAAAGAAAATTAAAAATGGGTATAATTTAGTATCCAGACATAATCATTAACATTTTGATGGGTACTCTTCTAAGCCCTTCTTTTCAATGTCTTCTTATTTGACATATGTAGAATTATAATGCTTTTAACTTGCTTTTCCCCTTCATACGCTGTGAACTTTTTATATGACAAGCATTCTATCAGATTTCAGTGACTACATAATACCCCACTCCATGGCCCTATTACAGTTTCTGTAATGATTCCCCTGTGATTGTTTATCTTGGTTATTTTCTGTTTTCACTGTTTTTAGTAATATACAGATGAACGATTTTCAATCCAAATCTTTGTACATCCATGAATGTCCCAGGATAGATTCCTAGATATGAAACTTCCATCCCTAGGTATGGAAATTACAAGGCAAGAGACATCCACTGCCCAACTGCACAATGACACACATTTTAATCTGACCATGAAAAGCCAAGGAGAAGAGAAGATTGAAAGAGGTGGAACAGCCTAATTCTCAAAGGCAGGATCTTTATTTCTTTTAGGCCACATGTCTAATCTCATAGTTAGAATTCCTAACAGTGCTTCTCTTTCAGATTTCTGTATTTGTGTCTTATATTCAGAGGTCAAAATAAAAGTCTATTTTTTGGAGTGTAATCTTGGAAGTTTCTATGGTCCCAATGTTTGTAACCTTCTGAAACTCACAATCCTCAAGGTGATGGTGGTAGGAAGTGGCGCTTTTGAGAGGTGAATAAGCCACGGAAGGTTCCACTCTCACGAATGGGATTAGTGCTCTGATAAAAGATCACAGACTCCTCACCTCTTCTACCATGTAAGGACACAACCACAAGAGTCGCCTAAGAACCAGAATCCAGGTCTTCACCAAGACACTGAATCTATCTGCGCTTTGATCTTGTAATCCCCAACATCCAGAACTACGAGAAATAAACCTATGTTGTTTGTAAGGTACTCAGTTTATGGGATTTTGTTATAGTAGCTCAGATGGTTAATCTCTATGGAAAGCTGAACAGCAATCCTTAGCGTGAGTACAACTCCTAAGTCACCCCATTTGTTTTTGACAGCAGTTTGTGGTTAGATAATCCAATCTGCAACTACAAACCCGGAGGTATGGGACTGGGTGATTCCTCCCAGAGAACTGTAAATCTCAGCTGACTGGAATGTTTTCCCAGAGCCAGAATTCACAGGGGTGTGTCATTCCTTCTCTTCAGACCCAGAGACTGTCAGCCCTAGAAGGGTCCTTAGGGAGGTCTGACTTACAATGCGGACAAAGATGCTGGAATCTAGAGAGCTAACTCCACTACTTACAGCCTCTCAAAGGGTCCTGGCAGTGTGTGGAGGAGAAAGATGCTGTTTCCCTTGAAACAGGACCCTGGGCCCATCAACCTGCAGAAAACTGTCCTCCTGTGATGTTTGCCCCTCTGGGATGTAATCTTTTACTAACAGCAAGAGCATGACAGAGTGTTGAGAATTTGAAAGGAATTTGGAGATAAATTCATCAGGGCTGTCCTACGACAGATAAGGAGACTAAATGATGCGTCTCAATCACTTTCCTCCCTGAGCTCTGAATCCAGAAATCTAGTCTGAAGTTATGCTCTTCTCCTATGTTAAGGGTCAGCAAATTTTGTCTGTAGATATTTTTGGCTTTGTGTGCCAAATACTTTCTCAATTGCAACCATCCAGTACTGCTAGTTGGGCACGAAAGGTACAAGAATGAATGGATGGCTCTGTTCCAAGAAAACATTTGTAAAAACAGAAGCAGCTGAGATTGGCCTGTTGGCTGTATTCTGCTTACCTCTGCATTACATCACACAGGTTCTCAAATCATTCATCTTCATTTGCACTGGGATTGAAATAAATAAAATGTCTGTATCTCTTTGCTAACCTATCAGAACAGCAACAATTAAGAACCTCAAATGTCCCTGAATTAAATTACTCTTCAGTCGCTTCCATGATGCTTGATATGTTGACCAGCACAGCAGAAAAATGAAATTTTGCAGCCAAACAAGATGGTAAGTATTTATTGGCAAGAGCAAAAACTTAAGGGAAACACATTAAGTCATTTTCTTAATAAAAGATATTTTTATGGACACATCCACTTATGCTGTAGCCACTGTTAAAAGGAATTCACAGGAAGCCAGCAGGCCTCTGTTGTCATGGCAACTGAGCCATACACCAAGGAGAAATGTGGGACCCAGGACCTATTAGCACTTTGCCTAATGTGGAAAATGCAGAGTGCTTGGTTTGGTTCTTTTCCTACCCAGTATCATATACTTCTAGTATCCCGATGTGATGTTTTCTTTACAGCCACCCCTCCCTGTCATTTCCCTCCCAGATTTGTCCACTGATTGTTGACACCTCTGTTTGGCAAGCTAATCAGGAGAACCCCTTGTCATACCTAAGTGTGCCTTGGGAAGGCTGCTGCCCTCAGTTCTCCCCTCTCCAGATTTACGTGAAGATCCCAGAATTCCCTTTTGGAGTTCTCCATTGGCAAAGATAGTCTTTTTAAAAAGACAGACAGACAGTTAGACAGTCTTTTTCCCATCAGGGGACTGACCATGCACCACTGTTTGAAGCCCACCTCAGAGGAAGGGCTAGAGTAAGAGATAGCTGTGACATATATCATTAGAGTATTTGGGGCACTGATTCATCTTTTGGAAACTTATTCCCTTTCCGACAAGGAATGCTTCCATTTGGGACAAACACCACACTGGCTTTTTGGACTTGATCGTAGCAGGGTCAGGAATCACACAAGCTCACAGATGCTATCAAAGTCAATGGTTATCCAGACTACCTGTAATACTGCCTAGAAGTGTGGAATTCTCTGTTATTAGGAAAGCAAAGCAGCTAGTGAATGGGTTGGAGCCCTGGGCCAGAAGACCTGAGGGAACAATCGAGACTTAGAGATGCCATTATCTTCTTGCCTTTTTAGCTTTTCAATCACCTCCAAAAACCAAGGAACAATTGGGAGCACAAAGTGATGCTCATTATGTCTCATTATATCCAAAGTAGATGTCCAGGCTGAAGTTCACAGCTATCATTCCTGTGTGGGGTTCAGGGAATCTTTTATTTGCAAATCTTTACTGCCCTCTGGTGGTACTGATTTTCTGGAGGGACTGCATTTTAATGGGAATCGCAACTGCAGGAATTTGTCTAAGGTTCACTACTGTCTCTACAGAGGTGAAGTCCCTCTGAAAGCTACAAGATGTCAAAACAAGGCACAAACTGGACCATGCCTGCTGAGCCTTTATAGAAATGACCCAAACTGACAATGTGAGAACCAAGTCTTTGCAAAATTCTGATGGAACAGCTGAGAGGTACTGATGCCAGAAGGGGGCTGTAATATCACAAGGTCCTTTAATTTTTGAAAGCAATAAAAACTCAAATATTTCTAGACCTTTCTATATGTCCTAAATCTTCCCAAGCCATGGACTGGGCCCAGACTATAAAAGTCAGAGATCCAAGAAAGGGCTGAGGAGGAGGGAGCCAGTGAGGACTGCCAGAGACCCTGCAGGGGCCAAGACCGCAACTGCATCTACCTTAGAGTCAGAAGCAAAGAACAATCTGGAAAATAATGTGAAATAATTACAGTCATATGAAGACAGAATTCAATGAAAAAGCCACTAGTGGGGAAATTCAATTTGAACTAAATAAGCACAGGACATTAGCTTCTGAAGTCAATATAAACATACAAAACCACTCAAGCTATAACTGGCAATAAAGTTGAGATTCCCAGGAAGAATGTTCTAGATGCCTTACTCCATCACTGTGTGGCTGCTGTGGGATGAATAGGATAACTGGGATTTCCAAAAAAAAAAAAACAAAAGGGGGGGGACCTTGTCCCCAAAATGTGGGATGCATTTGCTCAACTATTTAATTTAAATTGTTATAAAATATCTCTAATTGACAAGATCATGTTTTTTCAAAGCAGAGCTAGCTACCATTAAGTGTGGCACAAAATTTCCATAATCACTGATTTCATCCTATCTTCACAGAGGACACTTAAACCACACCAGCTTTTAAAAACCAAGGACCTAATGATAGCTCCAGGGACACCTGCTCTTAAGGCCCTGAGTGACAATAGCCTCTTGGGAAGCTGAGGGCTATCAAGTGGCAGCCAGTGGTGGTGTTGGAGTTCACCATGCATGAACTAGAAGGCCAGGCAGGGTACTGTTAACTTCCCTGAGACCTCAGAAGCCTATAAAATGGTCTAAAACTCCTGCCTTTTCCTGCAGACATGGAATTGTCCCTTCATGCAGTGACAGGGGCACGCCCAGGACTCAAGAGTTGGTAGTTTCTGTCACCAAGGTGTCTAGAGAAAGCCATTGGCTGCTGCCATGTGGAAGCATCAGAAAGAGATCCCTCCTTGAAGGGAAAGAAGGGAAGAGATGACACAAAAGGACTGAGGGATGCTCATGAAAGGGTGGGGTCTGCAGCTGCCTCGGACCTGTTTGAGCAGTTCACAGGGGTTTGCCTATCAGAGCTGTCTCCAGTGGAGGAGGCCAGAAGGCAGCATGGGGTGGGGGTGGTCCTGCCTGTTTCTGTCCTGGGTATAAGGGTATGCTGGGGTTGGGGTATGTTTTTATCTGTGTGATATTCGCTTCCCACACTCCTCTAGGGCTGCAGGCATGGCTGGGGTGGGCCTTGGGAGGTTGAGGTGTGAGATTCCAAGATTGCAATCTCCCCATAGGAAGCAAGTGGGGGAAGTGGCTGGGATCCTCAAGGGAAGATGGTAGGAATGGAAAAGAATCCTGTGCAGACACATCAGTACCCCATACATGAGATAACTCCTGAAGATCTCCTGAATGTGGCTGGTGGGCCTTGGAAGTGGATGGATGGGGGTTTTGTGTTAACAGACCAGGAAAGAGCCTATGAAATTTAAATTATTATGACGACTGTGATCTCCGTGGGTACCTACAGACTACTGGGGCCTAGGACAATGCGGGCTACAAAATAAACACCTGTAGTAAGACATGAGACCATGGCTGCATAGCCCCCCTCAAAGCTATTAGCTTTGCGCAAATCTGTCTACCCACCCTTAGCACTGGGTGAGTCACAGGAAGAATCCTTCCTGCTTGATTCTTTGCAGCTTGTCACAGAGAGAAATGGTCTTGGGTGCTAGCCATGGACATATTACTGACAACTCTATTTTCAGAAAAAGTCACAAGGTGAAGATTAGCTCCTGACCAAGTGAGTGATGCCACTCTGGAGAGAGGTGTGAGGGAGTGGTGGCACTCCATCATCACTGCCTGGGTCAGGGTGTGTTGCCAATACGTACACAGGTGACATTTCCTGTCTAAGGTAATCTGTGTTTCTTGTCCTAGCACTCACAACAAAAGACAGAGGAAGCATAAAAATGGGCCCCAACACACATGCATCAGGAAAAAGGCTCGGTGGATGCGATACCTCTGGGCCCTGTTCTTAGGTGAAATCACAGCATTTTCTTCACTGCAGGTTGAAGTGGGGTGAACACAGGCCTATCTGACTTGAACCTAATGTACAGCTGGGATCTCCTGGCCTGGAAAGCACAGCAAAGTGTTCACTCTCACTAGGCGACCCCTACTCAGGAAACAGCAACACACAGAGACACCCTTGCCAGGGAGGACACTGTAGGACCTGATGGCTGAGGGTGGGAAGCAGGGCAAATCCTAAGAAATAATAACTGCAGCACACACATATCTAGCCAGGTCCGCTTCTAAGCACTTTTTATATTTAGTATTTAATCCTCCAAACAATCCTACCAAGGTGGTACTTTTGTCATTTCCATCTTAGAGTTGAAGAAACTGAGGCAACAGAAGTGACGAGGTGGCTCAGGGTGACACAGCCAAGCAGTGGTGGACCTGGATTTGAACCCAGTCAGGTGGCGCTTACCAAGCCACACTGGGCCACTTTTTTTGGAATGACAAAGTAAGGGCCTGGCCACCAACAGGTGGAGGGAGAGGTACAGTTCTTACCAAGAGGGGGCAGCCCCTTACCAGGGCAGGAAGGAGCCACGGTTTACTTGCCTGAAAAGCACCCTGAGAGGAGATAGCCTGGCTCTGATTCTTTCTTCCTTTCTTCCCTTCTCTGTATTTCCCATTTCAACCACATCTGTGTGTTTTACACAGCATCTGGCTTTTCTACATGTTATAAAGTACAGCCCTTCAATTTGTGCACCATTTCTCCCTTTCATAACAAACTTTCCAACACAGTACTAGCAAAGACGCATGGCTCAGGCGCATCACATCACACCTGTAAAGAGGTTTAGGTCACACTTCAGTTCCCTAGACCTGAGTGTGTATTCATTTCTGTGCAGAAGTAGCCTCTGGTATGGTAGGGTATAAAGGGACAGGTGATTTATTCATTGGTAAATGAGACTCTGTTTCTTGGAATGACGTAAAGTAGCCTATTTCTCCTGAGCACACAGGCCGGTTTACTCTGAGGGAAGGAGTCCCTTAGGGGCTCGGAGCATCCAGCTGTGGATGACCTCCCCAAATGTTTCTCCAAGGTGGATGCAGCACTGTGAGACAGAGCTGAACACACGGACAGATCGGGGCAGCAGCAACAGAATTCGGGCAAGGCAGAAATTCTCACACATATTAGTCACCAAACCTTTGGTTTTCCTTGGGAAACCTCAGGTAATATTCTTTCCTTTCCCATTTCCAATGTCTCTGGGCCACTAATCTCTAGGGGCACCATCCAGGGACACATCTATACTTCTAGAGATGAGAAATGCTGACATCTAATACTTTCTTTTTAGGATTTAGAAGAGAATATCATATCATATATTAAATCTATCGTGGAGTGGAGCATGGAGTTCTCCCCTCAAAAGTTTTTCATTTGTATGTACTTAAATTTTCCAGTTTATTCCAATAAGAATATACTGTTAAAATGTAGGGCTAATTTTTAATGATAAACAAGATCATAACATGGACAGCACAGCTAATACATGACCCAACCAATTCCCCAGAAGTCAATGGTGCTATCAGAAATAATAGTCATAGATCACATTTTTATAATTCATATGCAAGTTGCAATATTCCACTGGATAGTCTGGGAATAGAATGGTGGATTAGGTTGCAGCAATTAAATGAGTTGTGAGAAAATTTTTAAAATGGAGAAAACATGAAATACAGTGAGAAGTATTAGTATAATATTAAGAACATCAGAATAATTTGATGGTTTCAGCCGGTGATATATTGCACTATATCTTCTAGAGAGAAACACACACATGATCAGCACATCACACTGATCATATGCTAATGTAGACGCATGCCTATACAAAAGTGGAAATGAGTCTTAACAATGTGAATAAAATATCTTTATTAACAGAAAGGAAAATGAATTGTCAATTTAAAGATACACTCTTTCATCTGATGCTTCCAAAACAGAGTTGAACTTTTCATTAATCACCAGCAGGAGGTTTGCATATTTCCTGGATCAATTTTTTAAAATTAGCCTAATGTAAGATAGGAGGGGAGACTGGTGTATTCTCTGGGTGATTAGGGCATAAACATTTTTTCTCACAAGAGGGCTGTTGCATATAGACTCAGACACCAGTAGGCATGAGATTCAAGTTACCAGAACACACAGAGCACCCTTAAGGGTAGAAAACATGGCCAAAGGTGGAGGTTCAGCAGTCACAAAAACCAGATGGACATTTTTGTAGATGGCATGGTGAAAGAGGGACAGGGGAGGACTACCTTTAAAAGCAGGTATGACATCACTGTAAACAGCAAGAGTATAACACATGATGGCTTCCACTTACCACTCAGAAAGCTTGAAAAATGTACTGCTACCCTCAGATGAAGCAAGAGGGTCAGGGAAAAACGGGACAGACAATCTTTAGAAGTACACTGCTTCAGGGTGCCCCATTGTCAGGTCTGATTTAGCCCTTGGAGAGGTAGGCGCTAACTCATTTTTGTTATGAGTTAGCGAACTCATTTTTGTTATGTTATTTTCACTCATCAGTGGAAGGTCTGGAATAAGCCACACAAGGCCAAGACCCTTCTTTCTCCTTTCTCGTGACATCTGTGTGCCAAGATGTGGTCTCATGTCAGTGAGCTTCTCTACACTCCTGGGCATGTTCGGTAGATGCTAATCTTAAGGATGGGCCATGTGGCATTTGGTTAATGTATGTGTCTGGTGTACTACACAATAATTTTACATAGATTGCTGTTCTCCAAGAAATTAGAATAAAACCAAACCCACTTATTTGTAACAAATTTTTTTTTCTTGATGATTTAGAGATTCATCTGTCTCTTAAAGGGCCCAAGACTACTGGTGAAACATAAGTTGGCAGAGCATGGGGTACCAGTGAGGGCTGACCACATACCAGGCCACTGGGTGTTGGGCATCAAGCTTACTTCTTTTCACCTCTCCACTGCTGTCTAAGAAAACCCATCATGGCTGGACAACTTCACTCTCTCAGGCACTAGTGTGAAAAAAATAAGTTGACATCGTTTTCATAAAAAATTTCCATTCAAAAAATCATGAAAGCAACCCTACAGATTCACATGGAGTGTAAGGTAGCTTTGGAAAAAAAGAGTGCCAAAGAGGGTGGTTTTCTGAACCCAAATTCCAGTTCAATGAGTCAGAGTAGCCTTGCATTCGACAAGGGAGGTTAGGAGCAAACAGATTATACTTTGGAGTTGTAAGCCTTTATCAACTAAAATGAGAAACTGGTAAAATCATGAATTTTATATCTGTTTCAAATAGGTATAGGTAGATTATCTTCTATTATGTCTTATAATTATGGTCCTTTAAGTCAGCAATCACAAATCTATCTAGAATTGTTCTCAAAATAGGCCATTTTATTTCAACCCCAAGAGCTCTTTTTTCAACCAGAGATCTTAATCTACTTCAGAATTAAAGGGAACCAAAAACAGCAACAAAAACATCTGTATTGGAATCTTAGTGTTGGAAAGAATCTCACAGAAGTTTATTTTGGCTTTTCCCTTATACCTTTCTGATAGGGCTACCCAACCTTTGATTTAAAACTCTTTGGACAGAGTATTCTGGACTAGCTGGGATGTGCTGAGAAATACACAGCAGGACTTCAGGAGGTTTCCTCTCCAACATCCATCCGCAGTGGGTCACCTGCAATGTGATCTCCCCAGGGAGATAAGAACTCTTTAGCAGAGACACCTCAACACGATTGCTGAGCAGGGACTGGGCAGTTATTCCTCAACTCAGGTGGATCTAAAAAGAATCGTAAGGCTGTTTCACGTTTAGATTGGTGGAACCACTCAAATATTTTTTCTGGAGCAAAAAATAAATAAGTAAAAGGAAAAGTCTATGAAGTGAACCAACACAGACTCCTTTGGCACCTCCCCCTCTATGCATCTGCCAGAGTTCCTGGGAACATATTTTGGATCACATACCTGGATGCCCAGATGAAGATGATGAAGCAAGCATCTCTGCTCGAAGTGAAGGAGGCAGACATCAGGAGGCTGCCCCAATGTTAACCACTCACTTTTCAGCTAAGGCCTGATGACGTGACTAAACTCTGAGTAGTGACACTGTATGACCCTACATGGTTGGTTTGATGTGTTAGGAAATGCTACTATCACTTGGACATAAAGGCAGTGCCTCAAAGGGCAGAGTCTTTATCCATGAAAACAATCAAAAAACCAAATTAGACCACCCTAAAACACCTTAATGATAGGTTCCCCAACCTTATTTTAGGAGTTGCCATTTTGAAGTCTGTGGCTTTCTGTTACATCAGGTGAGCCACAATCTTTTTAGCAGTGAGGTCTGATCAGTGTCTCAAGAGCAGAGGTCACTGGTAGTCACACTAAGAGCTGACTTATGACGTGGGTCCAATTCCTGCTTCTCTATGGCAGCTGTTGTCTAAGAGACAGGGAGGTTATGGGCAGAAAGTTCTGCTCTCTTTCCACTATGAGGTTCAGGAACATTATCCAGGGAGTGAAGGCATGGTAAAAGGTCTCATGACTCATACCATTACTCTGACATGTTATCAAGAATAAGGTTTTTATTTTAACATTCTATCGCTAGGGATGGTGCTTGACACAGATTCTAAACAGATGCAGGATCTATGAGTTGGGAATTTCCACAGCTAATGATATCTGGAATCACAGCAAATACGGGAAAGAAGCTGGTTCCTCTCCCACTGCCACAAGATTCAAGACGCTTGAGTTTCACCCAACCACTACACAGATTTGAGCATGTGAAGGGAAGGAAGCTCCCTGGCCTCTGATGGCCTCCAACCCATTTCATGGACAGGTTGTTCACACACCCTCCACTGGGATGCCAGGGAAACCAAGGTGAAAGGCAAACCCCTAAGGGGCCTGATGTGTAGATTTCCAAGCCCTTGAAGGAGGGTCTGAGAGTCTTACTCCGGAAACATGAAAATGACATATCTCACAGGTGTTCAACAAGGAAAGTCTTTAATTTGTACAATCAGAAAAGTTTAAAGAGGACTAAGGATTATGTAAAGGCTTAGGTAGGATTAGAAGAGCTTGGGACTGAGGGACCTGGAGGAGAAGGGTGCATAGTCAAGCACTAAGATGCATGGAGGGGAGCTGAAAAATGGGAGTCAGAGAGGAAAGCAAAGGGAAGGGACAGGGAAGAAATATCATCCCAGATCGGAGATCTGGGTCTCGCTGCCAACTAGCTTGAGAATATCCCTTCTGCGCTTTTGCTTTCCCACCAATAAGGATGATTTAAAACATCCCTCCCAGAACTATTATTCTGCTAAATCACGGATCAGTAAAGCTTTTCTGTGAAGACCCAGAAGGAACATATTTTAGTCTTTAGGGACCATACATTTTCTTTTGTGGCAGCAACTCCACTCTGTGACTGTAGTACAACAAACAGCAGCCACAGGTGACATGTGAGCAACTGAATGTGAATTTGCTAGTAAAACTATTTTGAAGACACAGAAATCTGAATTTCATCTCATTTTCAGGTCTCACAAAGATTTCCATTCTTTCATTTTTTTTAACCACTTAGAAGTATTACAGTTACCATTGGGGGCCTTGGACTGTACAAAACACAGGGTTGGGTGTAAGTCGTAGTTTACCAGCCCCTGCACTTCTTGATATGGATACTGGGGTGGAGTCTGTCTTCCTACCTCATGAGCCCTGGTGAGATGTTGTTAACCTTGACTTTCAAACTGGGAGCTGCACAGGAGATTAGTAAAGCACATTTCAGGATGTGTCTGGGTAGGTACGGAAGTGCGACTTTGGGGTACACATATTGTACCTAGTCCCTTCTTCTCTGGTGCTGTTCTCCTTCTTTCCTGGTGACCATGAGGTGAGCAGCATTCCTCTGCCAAGTCCCTCCACCATGATGTCCCTGCCTTGGAGTCAGGCGACTATGGATTGAACCTCTTGAAAGCTAAATCAAACCTCTCTTCCATTAAATTGTGGTTCTGGGTCCCAGCAATAAAAAAGCTGACTAATATAACTAAAGACTTTGAATTTGTTTACTCCTCAGTAATTAGATTTCATCATCTTGACCAGCACTTCTCAAATTCAATGAGCAAACAGGTACTGTATTTTGTTAAAATGAAGATCAACTCAGTAAATGATTAGGATGAGGTTTCAGAGGTTTATTTGTTGTTTTGTTTCTGGAAATAGGGTTTCACTGTGTTTCACAGGTGAACTCCTGTACTCAACTGATCCTCCTGCCTCAGCCTTCTGAGTAGGTAAGACTACAGGTGTGCAACACCACATCTGGAATGTATTCTCCGTATTGAATAAGCTTGCAGAGGATACTGGTCCATGCTCCAACCATAGTTGGAATTACAAGGATTTAGAGCATGGGCTGGCTACTACTTCAGGACACTCAGGGGTTGAATCCTTGGGTCTGACCATTCTAGGGAACTTCAATTCTAATTTTGTGTAGGAAAATCAGCATGTATATTACTCTTAATCTGGGTTTTTATTATAGGCTCTTCAACTTCCTTTTAGGTCCCTGTTATGTTTTAGGTCTAGAATGTTCCCCCAAAGCCTCACATGACTGATGAATAAACAAATTCAGAGTCTTCAGTTGTATTAGTCAGCTTTTTCATTGCTGGGGCCCAAAGCCACAATTTAATGGAAGAGAGGTTTGATTGGATTACTGGGACACCGTAGCCAACTTGCTGTTAGGAGGTGAGGCTTGGTTGGGAGAGGTGGGTCACTGCGGGTGGGACCTGGAAGGGTATATCTCACTCTCCAACTCTTCCTTATCTTTTTATGCTTCCTGGCCACCAGGACACGAGCAGCTTTCCTCTGCTAGACCTTTCCATCATACCCTTCCTCCTTGGAGCCAGCTGACTATGGACTGAAAACATGAGCCAAAATAAACCTCTGCTCATTTAAGTTGTGGGTATTGGGTACCTTGTCCCAGTGATGAGAAAGTAACTAAGTGCCTAAGAAAGCCACAA
Organism: Dasyprocta punctata; assembly: GCA_004363535.1. Taxonomy (NCBI): domain Eukaryota; kingdom Metazoa; phylum Chordata; class Mammalia; order Rodentia; family Dasyproctidae; genus Dasyprocta; species Dasyprocta punctata. The sequence continues at coordinate 38,653 of RJWM01003843.1, read as the reverse complement.
AGATTTGTGCTAATGCCTTTTCTCTGCATTTATAATTGTACCAATGCACATGTCTCTGACTTCCTTCAGTTCCTGTAAACAAAGGGAAGCATCTCTGGCCCTCAGAGGCCTTATGAGTCCCAGACCCTGGGTACACAGGAGAACTGTTTCTAACACTGAATATTGGGCTTATCCTCTTTCTTCACCCAGCAACACCTACCCACGGCCCTCCCTCACAACTATGAGCATAAGACTTTTATATTCAGGGATGCATTAGGATGGAACGGACACAATCTTTTCTGGAGGGAGTTCCCAGCAAAATTATTTCTCCAAGATAAATTAAACTGAGAAAAGACATTATTGCTAGTGCTATAACACAAATGCATTCAGCTGTAAGACTAATCAGAAATTCTGCCTTTGCCTTCAGAGGCTTTCCCTGGATTTGTTCAGCTGAGTGGCAGGGTTAACCTCTGTTGACAATGATCTAATAAATGTGTGAAAATGATTTCCATTACAAAATCCTGTCCTATTTCAGTTTAAGACTTTGCTTATGAGACAAAGCTAAAGTGCACACATTAAAATATCTCCCAACTGATGTGTATTTTATAGATTTTTTTTCCCTTTTAATACCAGGCAGTTCAGAAAATAAGTAAGCTATATAGGGACCAAAAAAAATGCATAATCCATATTGGGCACATAGATTTTTTGTTTTGTGACTAACAGGCCATCTGAAAATATTCAGGTTTCCATAGTAACTGTGGCCAGGCTGATCAAATCAACAAATGGCCACCATTTATCTGAGGGTCTCCAATAAACATTTTTTTTTTCCATCTGGAAAAGAACATTGCGAATTAGATAAAGTCTTCAAAGACAATGGAGGCTTTCAGAAAATCCAATTTCAACAATAGTAATGAAAGAAGAAAAGTGCCTGCTTGCTCTTGCCACAAATAACCTAGCAACTGAGTTTCATCTCTGTTCATTTAAGTACCTTAACTATAGTAGTGATTGGATGGTATTAATTTGCAATCAGTAAGGGTATGACCTCACAGTGTTCCTTCTGGATAAAGTCAGATACACAAGTGATATTAAGGCTATCTGCAGCATCCTCCACATTACTTACAGGTTCCAGATCTACATTACAATCCTCACAAAGCTGCTCCTTTCTGAGCATTATTTTGACTTCTTTTGGTTTGGACTCAGATATGTTTCTGAATGGTCACAAATATAAAAGCTGTGAAAACACACACATCATATATTTTTTGGCATGTATTTGGAGTGTTTGTGGGTCAGTCTTGGAGTGTGTGTGTGTGTGTGTGTGTCTGTGTGTGTGTGTCCCAAGCAGTTGTTGGGTGGGCTTCCTGATGGAGTCTAAACGCAGTTAGTAGGGTCAAGGCCTCTTTTCCCTACCACCAGACTCTCAGCTGTGCTGATCTCAGTAATCTGGGTGGCACAGGAAAAAAGTGAGGGTCCTGGGGAGAGCCTTTCAGGGGTGAGGAGCCAAGTGCTCACTCACCACCCTCTCGTTTCCACCCCAGGAGGAACTGCAGACACAGGGGGTCTTTTCTGGTTTTGTGTTGCACTGCTGTGACAGGGATGATGCTTGTAAAGTAGAACTGCTTTGAATTGTTCTTACCCTCTTCACATTTAAAAATTTTAAACAGTATGCTGAAACTTCTCTGCTGGAGACTTAGACTACCACAAAGGTACCTTCATGCAAGGATAGCAAAGTTTTTATAGAGGCATGATGGTAGAAAGTTCCTGTTCTGCCATCTTCATGACATTTAGCTTTAGATTCTGACCAATGAATATTTTGCAGAATCTATTTAAACCAGTCTTTCCAATCAAACCCTTCAGCCAGGGAAAGCTTAGTGTCACTTGTTTGCAAAATATCTGTCAAGGTTAGTGTAGCCACGGGCTCACAAGCCCATGAATGAGACTCTTATTTCAGCCTGAGAGTTAAAACAACTTTTTGTCTACAAGACAGGGACTGATAAGTACACCAGCCTTAAATTTCATGGGCCTTTGACCCCCTTTTACAACTTTCCAACAAATTCAATACATTTTCTTGTGATTGCTGGGACTCCAACAAACCCCGAATTCAATACATTTTCTTGTGATTGCTGGGACTAGCACTACAAATCTATAATATTAAATTACTAGGTAACTAATATTATTCCAGTTTTTATACATCCTTATCTCTAATATTGTTACTTGGGGATGCAAAAAATATATGAACCCAGTCATATGTCCACCATCTTGGAAAAACAGATATATATATATATATATATATATATATATATATATGAAACAATTGATATAAAAGCCCTGGGAAAATGTGTGAGAAAGTCATGTGCTTTCATGTCAGTCCTCATTTAATTAATATCTTATTTTTTTCTCCAGTGGTAGGAAAGGAACTAAACTAGACTTGCCTAGTAGAAACACAAAGTGATGCACATAGACAGTTTTAAATTTTCTAGTAAGCTTATTAAAAACATAAAAACGTGTGAAATTAATTCAGTGTTGTGACTGTTAATTGTGGCAAGCCAATTTAAGAAATGCCAGAGGATTAGTAGATTACACTGCTGGGCGTATCTGGGTGAGTCATTGAAGTTTGATCCTGGGTACTATACATGGTCTCTGGCCCCTTCCTTTCTGAGGCCGTTTCCTGGACTTTGCTGTCCAGCTGCCATGAACTAACCAGTTTTGCTCAGCTACACTCCTCAGTCATATCTCTGCCTTAGAGTCTGCTGACTTTGGACTGAACCATTTGAAACTGTGAGCCAAATCAAAACCCTTCTCTTCTAAGTTGTGGGTGTTAAGTATTGTATCCTTATGATGGGAATGTTGACTAATACCAATATTATTATGATGTTTAATACTAATACATAATATGAAATATAAAATAGAACTTTTATGACTATGTCTTTGACCCAATATATTCGGAATTTTATTTCAACATATAGTCAGTATAAAATGATTGCTAACCAAATACATTCCTTTCGTGTTACTGAATCTTTGAAAAACAGTGTGTATTTTACATTTAAAGCATGAATCCAATTAGATGAGACACATTTTAAATGCTCAGAAGTCATATGTGCCCAGTAACTACCAAGTTGGACATTATAGCCTGAGGGAAATTTTCAAAGTAAGGGAAAATTGCAACTTTTACTTCTTAGAATTTATGATTATATGATTATGTAGCTGGTGACATACTCAAATCACAAGAAGTGGACTGCCTTGGTTCCTCTGGGCTGACCTATCCAAAGAATACAAGAAATTTTGGCCACCTGAGGACACAGGCTGGGTGTGAAGAGAGTTGCAAATGATGATATTAACCTGTGACTGGGAAAAAACAGACTTAATGACCAGACTAATGAGAAGGAGGTTATCTCGAGGTTCTGGGGCAGAGACTGGATTGTTATGGCTGGTGGTCAGGCCAAGGTGGCAACAGAAATCAGCAGTCAAGCAGAGAAGTCAGGTCCTTCAGCTGGGACAAAGCTTCCAATCAGGTAAGAAATCTAGTTCCTACAGCTGTCAAGAGCCTCCCTTGTGCCTCATGCCATTAAAAGTGAGTGGAGGCAGAGACAGTTTGGAAAGTTGCCTGCTGAAAACTTCGTGAAGATGGGGAGTTAGACTCCATGCTCTGGGAAGCTGTGGGAATTAGGACACCAATCCACTGGTCTGTTCTCAGGAATAATTCCTTGACAAAAATTTGTAATGCTCAAAATAGGATACAGAAAATGCTTTTGCCTCTTCATTTCATGTCGTTTTCACACATACATGAAGCTTCGGAGTTTACAACTTTTCATAAACATAAGCCAAACACAAATTTAATGTCTACTCTATTACATATAGTGAATTACTATGAAAGTGAAAAAACAAAAACAGAACCATGGCTAACATTGGTCGAACACTCACTTGATGCCAGGTATTTGCCTAAGCAGCTTACAAAATAAACTGCTTTAGTTCTCAGAGTAGCCCTATGCAATAGGTGCCATTATTATACCCATTTTTATAAACAAGGAACCTAGAGGCCAGAGATTAAGAAACTTATCCAAGGTCATCAGCCAGGAAGTGTTGGAGCACAGATGTGAAACTCTGGCTAGTCAGTCTATGGCTAACTAGACTACACTGTATTTTCTTTCTAGAATACCATGCTGAAACACTGATTAATTTCTCCTATGTCAATAAATCTGAAACCCAGAAATCTGGTCCCAGGACTGAGATGTTGAACCAATGTGCAGCATCACTTCTCAAATCAAAGTGGCACGTCACACTCAGCACAGGAACTCCTGGAGACTAGCAGAACTACATGGTGTACTCTGTCTGCCTCAGTGTCTCCCCATCACTATACCCTCTACTCCTTAAGGACAGGATGGGAGGTGGGATTGTTTGATCATTTTTTTTTTCATGCCTAAGTATTGCAACCTGAACCCCTACCTCTAAGATAACAATATGTGATATACTAATTAGTGTTAATTTCCTACTTTTTAAAAAAATTCTGTATGATTTCTATCCTTTTTTGTTTTGCTTTTTTAAAATTTAAAAAAAACTAAGACTTCCTGAGCAGTTGCATATTTTACACTTAATCCTAACTTTCTCTTCTTGTAGAACTTTAAAAAGTATTCCCTTTTAGAGAGCTCACACATTTCAAGTACATTATAATTAAACAGAGTCACCTTGTTTTCTTGAGTTCTGATACTCAAAAGAGTTATTTATGATATATCATCTGTCAGTTTTCTCAGAGGTCAGGATTTTTCATTAGGTTCTGACAACAGATCTGTCCCACTGTGGCCATGCTCAAAGCGTGCTGTTCTTAGCTGCCTTTATTCTGCTATGGATTAGTTTACTTGGCTTTTTATTTTTTTTGTTAATGTTAGGTTTTAACTTATGCTAGAGGGGAGAAATGATGAGTAGCAAAATTACAGTTACAGTAAAAAGAGAAAAAAGTTAAAGTGTTTTTAAGCTTCTCACATTTTACTGACATAAAATAAACGAGGAAAAGAACAAAAAACCTAGACAGTCCGATAGAATAAAATGGTGTCCTCTCATTTAAGGAAAGCTACTTGATAGTTCTAAATTACAATCTCCATTAACTGATAACAATACCTGGCAGAGATCAGCAACCCCACAGGTAGAAATGAGTTCACTGAAAGTTCATTTGCAGGTAAAAACCATAAAAATGTAAATTCAAAGTAGTAATGGTGATACTGGAGGCAAGATCAGGAAATGAAGGTTTCAGTTTGTTAAGTACCGAAATATGAAATGTAAAGGAGGCAAATGTGTCTTCACTGGTTATCCGGAGGTGCTCTCAGCCCAAAGCAGCCAGTTCCCCGAGGAGCGTTATCCGCCTTGCTGCCTTGATTTCTCCTTACTTAGGGAGCAGGATCGGGAAAGGAGTTCTTAGCTAAAGAAAGGTGCCCTCAAGAAGGGGCCAAGTCTTCAAAGAAAGGCTTTGCACTGGAGGAAAAAGGGGGTGGGTAGAGGAGGGCATAAAGCTCTGGGGATGGAAGAGGTTGGCTTGAAGGAAGGCCTGGACCTTGATCTCAGACACCCCAGTTCACCTTTTCTGCTCCCCCTAGTGACTCCTAATTAAACCTAGGACAACTTTAACTCTGGAGATAGATGTGGCCCCAGTGGGCTCAGGAAATGAATCAACTGATGATAAACAAATGCAAAAATGCTCATGTTCACCAATAAACACGGTGACAAAGCTGCATGTGGCATTAAGAAGCTCCAGAGCTGTTTTAAAAGGGGAAAGATGAAGTGATCGGAAGAAGCTCTTTCTTTCCTAACTGGAAAACTGAGTGCAACATGCAATTCCTTGGGTATAGTTCAAGATGTGACTAATTGTGAGCCTAGATTTTTGCAAATGATCAAAATGGCAGTATCACACTAACAAAGAGTATTGAACTTCCATATCAGTAGTAAATCAACTGTGACATTACTGTTAACTTAATGACTTCTTGAATATGTTATTAGCTACCACCACCATTATACTTGTGTGTATTCGTGGTATGATTTCAATCAGTCACTTGTCAGATGTGCTCAATTTTGAGTCTATAATCAGGACTCTAAACTGAACCATTAAATTGACAAGTGTCAGTGCAAATTGACTTCTCTTTGTGGGATTATATTTTCTTTCCTGACTACCATTGATAGCTTGCTTTGCTCAGAGGCGATCTGATACATTTCAGACATGCAAAGTCCCCAACTTATAGACATGCTGTGTTCTAGAAACTCAACTGAATGTAAAGCAACTTACTTTTTCCCCTAAAAACAACCATATAAGTGATGATAAGGTTTTCACCATGTGTGTCTACTTCATGCTATAACTGGACTACAGGACAGAGAAAATGTCTACTGTTTGGAGCATGATTTCAACATGAAAATTCACTATTTTTCAGAGGAACTTAATAAGTTTTTATAAAACTTTTATAAAAAGGAGGTGCTTTAAGCTTGGCATTGTAGCATGTGCAGGTATTTCTAGCTATTTGGGAAACTTAGTCAGGATGATTGCAAGTTCAAGGTCAGCCTGAGCAACTCAGTGAGACTATCTCAAGGTAAAAAGGGTTGGGATATACTCAGTGGTAGAGTGTCCCTGGGCTCAACCTCCAGTACTGTATAAACAAAACAAAAATAATTTTAAAAAACAGTTTCTTCATTGAAACATGTTAATACATTGACTGACAATAATGATTATAAGGGTGAATATATGTGTATGCTTTGGGAACTTTTCTACTGAATAATTTAACCTTCAAAACAATTCTACTAAGTAAATGTTGCTATCATCCCCATACAGTCATCACTAAAAAAGGCACAGAAAGTTTGCACAGTTAATAACTGGCAAACCAGGATTTTACTCCAGGACCAAACTAGAAGTTGGTAAACTGATCCAATGGCAAATCTGGTTTGTCACTTGCTTTTTTCCAATAAAGTTTTCTTGAAACACAACATGGATACTATAGTGACAGAGTATCACAGCAGACACTGCATGGCCTGCAAAGCCCTAAACATTTACTATCTGATCCTTTTCAGGAAATAGTTGCCGAGCCAGAGCTAACCCATCCTCTGCACTGCCTCCAAGGAAAAGTGGAGCCTTTCCGACTCTGGCAATAAGACTCACTAGCCAGAGACCCACAGTCAGGGGAAATTCAGGAATTCTGATGCTTCTCAACAGTGACAGGAGCAATGGGAGGCAGCAAAACTTACACCTGCACAAGGTGTTACATTTCTTTCTCAATAAGCTCCTTGCTGCATTCCCTCCCTCTCCATAAGACCCAGGGCCCACAGGCACAAAACATAAACTCCACAGGAAGAAGGGACTGTTTGTTTTGCTCACTACTGGAATATTATTTACTGAATGAATGAAAGGATATAGAATTTACTTTTATAACGCAGGAACCTATATACTTCATTTGATAAGAAACATGGAACAAACTAAAGGCCCAAGGACTCACTGTCCATGAATATCATGATTGAGGTTCTGGTCTGGGCCGTGTTTCAGGCAAACTGCTCTAGCAGGGCCTATGTAAGACAGCAGGGCTTTTCCAGCCCTCCTGGAGCTTCACTTGTGGATCATCTTTTCTGCCAAGATTCTAGAATCGATGATTTAAATTTAAAGCATTTTCCATCTAATTATAGGATGAATGCTAATGCAGCAGGAAGAGCTGTAAATGCTCACTTGTTTTGATTTGCCTTTCATCTGACTGAATGGCTTTTGATTTGGGGGGAAGGAAGTGAAAGCTGCAGGTAACTTCTAGACAGCAGAGCTGGATGTAGGAAGAATAACTCCACAGCCTGGATGCTCTGTGAGGCCACAGGGACGTGCTATGTTTCATTGTGTTGTGATGAAACTTACTCATCTGAGTGAAACTGTCCCAGGGGTGGGATGGGGTGGGAAGTGGGAGTGCGGGAGGGAAGGAGGGGACTGACATGATGGGAAGCAATTAGAACGGCAACGACGTGGAGAGAGTGGTATAGAAGGAAGCCATCATGCTGTGTCTGGGATGGACAGGGAAGAAACAGGATGGAGGCTAAAGGAAGTTGTACCCTGATGCCAACTGTCATCCTGTTTGGAAAGTCCGGCTGTCCCCTGAATGGGGACCCCAGCCTTTCTGCCCTTGTGTGTGGCCAGTGGGGAGGGATCCCGACTTTCATATTTATAGCCATCAACAAAATACCATTGTAAGATTGAACGCCTGCCTCGAATCAGGTTGGAATATTCCATTTAAACTGCAGCATGGCAGTTGTCATGAAATTCTAAGCATCTTTCTGCTGCCGTTATCCTGGCTTTCTGCCAATCTCTCGCAGTTGTGTTTTACAATGATCGGAATACACAAGCTAACCCACTTGGAGTACATCTAGGAAATATAACGTGGAAGGTATGTATAGAGAAAGTTGGGATGTAGTTCTTGCGGGAGCTCCAGGTGCAGACTCCAGGGGGCTGCACAGCAGGGGCCTAGCCCCCTACCACCCTGCTGAGCTAGCCACTCTCTGCTGAAGCCACACGGCCCCAGGCTAGGACTTGGCTGCCCTTCCAAGTTCGGCTGTCCCAGGAGAGAGACCGCAACCAGTGACACACATGGCCTCTAACTGCTTCTAAAGAAAAATATTTCACTTTTGGCCTCAAGTTCTCTTGCTGGTAGTTTATATTTTTATTTTTTAGCCTGTAAGCCTGACCTTTATAAAAAGCTGGACTCACTGCCCTGAAAAACAGGAAGATTATTCACCACAAAGCTAGGAAATAAAGCCTGAAAAGTGGGCTGATATCTCTATCAGCAAAGTGAGGTCTCTGGCATCACTGCAAATGACAATACCAGGATGCCCAGGGCTGTGCCGCCCTTGAATGCACCCTGTACCCAGGATTCTGACCAGTGGCTGCTCGTGGCCCATCAGAGGGCATAGAAGTCAAAAAGGCTCTTGCTAGCATCTCAGGTTTCTGCCCTGACTGAGACAGCTGAGGAACGCCAGCACTGTGTCCCCAAATGTTCCCCACGAGGATCCATCACAAGTATGATGCCACACTGGGAGGGGGTCAAAGGAGCCTCCTGTCCAGGAGCCCAGGTCTGTGTCCTCAGCTGAGGGCTGAGGGTGGGGGCAGATAATGAAGCAAGTGAAGAAAAAGGGAAAAAGACAGAGGGGTGAGGAAGGGAAGGAGAGAGAGAGAAAGAGGGAGAGGAAAGAGAAAAGAGAAAAGAGAAAAGAGAGAGAGCTATTCCTGTCAAAACCTTGACTTTTATCTTTGTACTTGAATTACGCTAAATATTACATGGGTTCTTTAGAAAGAACCTTACTCTTCTCATTTTATGTATATTGCCTTTTATTTATATTTATTCCCATATTTTTAAAAAGCAGACTGCAGGCTGGTTGTCATTGGTTGACACCTGGGTCTAAAGCAATCGATGTGTGTTTGACCTACACAAAATTTTAAATTGTTATTAGCTGCCAACATTGAAAAAAAAAATAAGACTGTGTCATATAAAACTCCAGATTTTTGGCTTCTCCCGAAGAATGGGACTGGTGTGTATACAAGACAATGACCAGCCAACACTGATCAGTAGTGGCTGCCATGTTTGGGCAGGGCTCCAGCTCACCCCAGTCCCCACTGCTCCCTATGATCTCATCAAGCCTGAGGCCTGCAGTTAGTTGCCATTTATTTATTTATGTATTTATTTATTTTAAGAAGCAAAACAAAAAAGAAAAGGATAGAAAGGATAAAGAATTTCAAAAAAATAGTAGGAAATTAACACTAGTTAATATATTATATATTGTTACGGTAGAAGTGGTTGCTCAGGTTACAAGATCTAGGTATGAAAAAATGATCAAACAATCAATGCACAATGAAAGCACAAACTGTTCTTTTTGATGAACTAACAGAGATTAGTAGTATAGTTATCTTAGATACACACACACATGTATATGTATACATATTTACATAAAATCTTTTCCCTTCTTCCTTTTCTTTCACCTATCCCAGTTGTTCTTTCTTTCTCTTTCATTATCACAATATCTATTATACATTTTGGATCTTATTACTCTTTCAGTTTTTTTTTAACACTAGGGAGACAATACAGTATTTACACATGTGAGTTTAATTTATTTCACTTAAGAGTAGGGTCTCAAGTTGCCTCCATTTACCCACAGAAGCCTCAAAATTATCCTTCTTTATAGCTGGGTAATACTCCATTGTATAAAAATACCATGTCTTTTTTATCCATTCCATGGGTGCTGAGTATTTGCATTGTTTCCAAATTTACCATTTATTTATAATGCCTATGACACATTTCACTCATTTATGCTCCCAGCAGAAATCCAACTTTACAGTTCCTTATCTCAATTATTTGACACCAATATTCACTTTAATCAAACATCAACATGACGAAATAATTTGAACAATTTCATGTTTGACACCCTTGGAAATCCATCCTACATGGATCTGATCTCTCTCTCTCTTTCTCCCTCTCTCCATCTCTCCCTCTCTACCATCTTTGGGAATGACAGAGTAAGGAAAACATCATCATCACCATCAATATTTCTGTAACAGCTCAGCATCTCTACACAGTTATTTGTGTGTGTGTGTGTGTGTGTGTGTGTGTGTGTGTGTGTGTCTTTAGGGCTGGGAAATTACCAGGGAATCCTAATTAGTCTGAAGAAGAGAAAGAATTAATGAGTTACATACATAGAGAGCAGAGGCTAACTTCCTACATCCCTCAAATGCCCCAAATGCAAAGTGATTAGAGAAGTAGACACCCAAAGTGGTGACTTGGAACATAAAGTGGTTGCTCAGAGAAATGAAAGTGTAGTACAAGTTGACAGGGCTGGTAAGTAATGAAAAGAAACGACGGAGAGAAGGGCAGTGGAGACAGGAGGGAGGAAGAAGTCCAATGAATATGGGAACACAAACACCAGAGAGGAAGAAGAGCAACAGCCTGGTCTTTCCTCAAGACCTGGAGCAAAATAAAAAGAATCCCAAACATAAAGAAATATTTGTAAAAGACATAAATTTGTGTATATATGTATATATATATATATATATATATATATATATATATATATATATACATAAGATAGCTCAGATGACTATACTACTAATTGTATTAGTCCTTGGAAAAGAATAGTTAATACTCATATGATTAGATCAATTTTACATGTCTGTATCTGGTAATCTAAGCAACCCTTTTGAAGGTAACAATATGCAATATTACAACCATTGTTAAATTCCTATCATCTTTTTTGAAAACCTATACTGTTGTTATTTTGGGTTTGTTGTTTGTTTGTCTCTTTTGCTTTTTGTTTTTCTTTCCTGTGTCTTTTTCTCGTAAATAAATAAATTTTTTAAAAAAAGAATATCCACTGTCACAAAGTTAAAAAAAAAAAAAGAAATATTTGTTGAAGTTTGATCTCTTAGAACAAAATTAGGAAATTTTTGCTTTTGCTAGGAAATAAAAAATTCAGAGGCTGGTAATGATAGCCTAATTACATTCAGATTCCGTCAGAGCAGAGAACCAAAAATCTTGCCTTTTAGAGGAGCCCATCTCTGTAAGAAGGACCTCATGCTCAAACCTTGCTGTTGCCCCCGTGTGTGCAAAACAATTTCTTAAGCAGAATTCAACCATGCTCTCAACTCTGGGACATTTCCAATCTTCATTCTCTAAAGGACAATAGACTCAGAATGCCAACAGCTTGCAAATGGAAGTAATTATATACAACATTTACGTTTTTCAATAAAGAAAATGAGTGCTAACATTGAAATTGCTTCTTGCTTTCAACTGTGTGACCACAAAAATCTGGCCCTCCCTGGAGTTATGCTTTAGAGAGCAAAGAGAACATGTTTCCTGTAGGCTTTTTGCAATCCTCACCTCGAATTTCTGCCTGAGCTCCATGTTGCCTTCTTCATCCCCTTCTGGAATGGGCACGTTGTAGTACTCACCTTCCTCTTGGTTAAGCAACTTGTACCTTTCAGAGACACAGGAGAGAAGGTGGGTTAAGTGCAGGTTCAGCAGCTCTTCCCCACCCTCTACTTGAGCTGTTGGTCAAATGGAAAGACTGTTATGGAGAGCTGCAGCCAGGTGACCAGGCATCCACCTGGCATTGAAGATTGAAATCAGCTGCTCTTGGCATCTGCGACATGGTCTACTATAGGGAGGCACGGGCAGGCCCCAGGCTTCCTTACCATCCGCTGGCTGGCATCTTCATTAGCTCTGACACTCCAAAGGAAAGGGAGCCCATGAAGTCATTCCTTGTAGTTCGATCCCAGTCCCAGATCTCTACCGACAGTCGTCGATCTTTGTCTGAAGGTTTTAATTTGCTACAAAGACACATGCATACATACACTAGGTTATCTTGATCATGGCTCCTTGGACAACACCACAAGCTCACAGTCTGAGCCTGAGACAGAGGAGCAGTACGTTCAAGTCTCCTCCAGTGCCAACAGTTTGCCAGTCCCCTACACTGGTTATCAAAGCTCCAGACAAGGGTTTAGCAAGCTATAATCCGTGGGCTAAATCCAGTCCACTGCCACTTTGTGTAAATAAAGTTTTAGTACAACATAGCCATGACCATTAGTTTATATATTCTCCATGGCTGCTTTGGCACTAGAATGAGGCAGCTGAGACTAAAATACTTAAATCTGGCCCTTTTCGGAGCCAAACTCTCTGGTTTCTCTGTAGTAGACAGTTACTTTTCTGGTTACCCACAGAGAGACTGCTTCCCGAGTTTGAGTCCATTAAGAGGACCACTTGTTTGTGATCTGCTGTGGTCTATGCTTCCCTGTTCCTAACTTCTTTATTCACTGTTACCATTACCTCCATCATTTGTCTCCTTCTACCATCACTACTTCTGAAATCCTGGTAATTCTTCAAGGCCTACTTCAAATGTCACCTCTTTCAGGAAGCCCTCCCTGCTTGAAGGTGAGGATGTCATTCCCTTTCAGTGCTAATACTACTTTCCACATTATTCACTCATTCTGTGTTGTAAAGATTACTGAGTTTTTGACTCACACCCTCCCAATGCCCTCAAAAGAGTTTAAGCCCATCAAAAGGTGGGACATACCTTATATGATTTAAATCACCCACTGTACCTTAAACAGATTTTTTAATAGAACAAGTAATTAAAATAATTTGAGGTTTGCATCTGCAACTCCTGGTAAACCAAGTTACTAATCTATTAACCGGTGGTGATGACCCACCCAACAGGAGTCTGAGCAGGTCTTAGGACTGAAGACATGTTTACCTCATTATCTCTATCAGCGAGGCTGGCAATGTGTGGTAGGCAGAGTGCAATTTAACCCAGGAGAGAACAGAGCACTTACAATGTGAAGGACTCATTCCATTGGGGGTTCAGTGTGGAGCGGATGGTTTTGGTTTTCTGTTTGCTTTCATTCTTGGGATCAGGGATAAGTTTCAGCTTCACATAAGGATCTGAAAGTCCATTTGGATCCATAGGGATTAGATTTTTTGCATCTCGTACTGTGAAGAGAAAAGGTAGAAAATGTTACAAAAAGAGGACTGACCTGAATTGCTCAGTGTCCTGTGTTAGTACCACGCTGGAGATAAAAGACATTAAGATGATGCTGAAAGGGACAGGAGGTGAAACCGCAAATCCTCTGACGATCATCATGAAAAAGCTGCTCGCCACCTTCACCGGCAGAGACAAAGGGCATCATGTGGCTCAGCCTTGAGGCTCAGCACCTGGCAGCCTGAATTGGCAGCATCGATGACACTGAGGCACTTATTAGAAATGCATAAAACTGGGTCCCACCTAAACCTGCAGAAGCAGAAGCTGTGTTTTAACAAGATTCCCGGTGAACTTCAGAGGCTCCTTCTCTAGGTAACCAGCCTGGCCTAGTCCATGGTGCGGTCCATACCCTCGAACTCCTAGTAGGTGTTGTCTCTTTCCAAACCCTGGTAGCTTGTAAACCTGGATATAATTTGAAATCACTGGGGAGAGGGGTTAAAATTCCAATGCTCAGAATTAAATTACAATGTCCAGGAGATGTGGACCTGATTTTTAAAGGCTTTTCTGGGGATTCTGCTGTGCAGCAGGGACGGGGCGATTACTGTGTGAAGGTGTAATTCAGAGTTGTTACCCAGGTGCAGATCCGGGGACCACAGCATCAACATCATCTGAGAGGTCATTTGATAGACAGAGTCTCAGGCTTCATTTAAGATTACTAACTCAGAGTCCTCATTTTACCATGGCTCCCAGGGGATTCCAGTGCACATTCTAGCTTGAGAAGCATAACATGGGAATAAAAAATTCTACTAATGAGAAGGAAAGGTCTTCCACCTGCAGAGAGAAGACTGCCTAGAGACATAGCTGGCAGAGGCTTAAGTCAGTGGGGGCTGTCTAAAGCCATGGCACATTTATCATGATGACGAGAGGGGACAAAGGTCTGGGCCTGCCTACCCACAGGGTCTGTTTTGCTATCTTCCAATGGCATCTTTCCCAACAAGAGTTGGGAAACACCAGGGTTCCTAATCAGGCAAACACCACTGATACATATGTGACTGGCCATTCTCACAGTGTGGTCCCTGGGCCAGCAGCACTGGTGTCATCTACTGAACCCAGGACTCCGGGGTGGGGTACAGAGATCTGTTCAGTGAACCTCCAGTGATTCTGATATATACAAAAGTTGCAGAACCATAGATCTAGCTGGCCCGTACAGATGAACAGTAGAGTCTGATTGTTAAGAATTATACAAGAAATTTAGAAGAAGGTGAGCAGCCAATAAGGGAGGAATGGAGGAGGCTAAAAATGTTGGATATTCGGACACAGAAAAGGGAGGTATGGCCTTAAGAGCAGGAGTCAAAGACAGTTTTCCCCACACTAGTCTGTGGCCCCACTGTATGCAGAGCCCTGTACACCTGAAGATCAGTGGTCTTCTTAGCTGGCAGCCTTAACACAGGAAGGTGACACAGGGGACCTATTCAATGGTCTGAGAGGGGGATCGGGCCAGCTCAAGTCTGCTTGCCACAGAGAAGCTGAACTTAATAAGTTCCTCACATTTCATGTGTGCCTCCCTCACATTTCTGCCCAGAAAACAGTAGCTAACCTTGTGTCTTAGTTACTTTTCTTGTCACTGGGACAAAATATCAGATACAACTTAAAGGAGGAGAGGTTTATTTTGGTTCACGGTTTTTTGAGGATTCAGTCCATAGTTGGCTGACTCCAAGGCAGGGAGGGAATGGTGGAAGAAAGCTGCTCAGGAAGCAGACGGCAAAGGGAGGAGCCAGGGAGGCAGATACAGGCCTCCAGGTCATGCTCTCGACAAACCACCTCTCCCAACCAGGCCCCACCTCCTATAGCACATTCAACTACGGATTCATTGACTGATGAGACTAGAGCCCTCACGATCAATTACCTTCCAAAGTCCACCTCTGACCACATGAGCTTTTGGTGGGGGGAGACATCGACACCCAAAATATAACACCTTGTCTAGCTCAGGAGTGGACAGAGCATAAACATGCAAGCATGGGCTCTGCTGCTCAGCAGATCTGCTTTTAAATGTTGCCTCCTTCACGGTGTAGTCCCAAGTACTGGAGCCGACATCCTTAAGCCCTTGTTTCATCAACTAGAAAAATTCTGGTGGTATAAGCTTCCTGGGAGAACTGAATGAAATGATGTAAATAAAGTACTTGGGGGCCCATCAAATGGGGGAAGAGATTTAATAACGTGACAGTTCATCCTAGGCATAGTGTCTCAGATTTAGCCCCATAACTCATTATTTTGAAATCTTCAGTGACACTGGAGAACCCCAGAATGCTCAGCCATTTGAAAATTCACCTGAGATCTTAAGGTTTAATGCAATTCTGAAGGTCTAACTTCCTAAAAATCAACCCCAAGTATCACAAAAGATAAAAAAAAAAAATTGAGTGTAAAAAAGAACATCTTCCATAAGTAATGGAAACAGGCCAAAGGTCTATCTCTGATTTAAACACCAGAATGAGAATCTGATGCATTTTAAAAGACCGAATGTGCCCTGGGATGTCTCACACTGGAGGCTGCAGAAGGTCACATTCCAGATAAGCTAATGACGAACCTTATCAAGGCCACCAAGAGCTTCAGCATTGCCCCCTGCCATTTACTGAATGATTATGGGTACTGGCTTTTATATTTTCAGTTTATAGGCTTGACAGCCAGCACAGATGAAATCATTTAAGGCTGATTTCTTCCAAATGGTGATGAGCTAAAATCTTGATGGGATTTAAAGCTGTGGGGCTTCCTGTTGAGATACTATCATTTAAGTTGAAAATAAAAAGTTATCAATTCCAAATGACATTGGAGCAGACGGTGGGTCCAAATTTCAATCTCTTACTGCAGCAGAGAACAATCTTCTGATGTGTGACTCACTGCAGGCCAGGACACTTGAATCAGGGTTATAAACAACCAACTAGGGGTCCCATCTGCTGAGAATGTGGGCTTTGGTACAGGGCTGCCTGAATGTGAATTTTGGTTCTGCCACTTCACAGTTCTGGGCAAGATATTTAAACTCTGTGTGCCTCAGTTTCCTCAACTGAAGAACTGTACCTCCCAGATATATTAGGATGATATATCACCCTGATTGTTGATTGATCAAGAGGATGTTTGATGTATTAGGATGACAAAGGTTCATGTATGTAAAGTGCTTATAGCAACAACACACTAAGAACCCCAGAACAATTATTGTCAAAGTAAGTTACCAGTGGAGAAAAAAACCCAAAAAGCCTACATGTTCAGAAACTAGACTATTGGCTAGTGAACTATCAAACAAATGCTGTTGAAAACAGTAGGGTGTGGAAATTATCCAACATGGTTGCAACTAAGTGAGTGATTTCAATAGTTGTCTTAAAAGAAGAAGCAATGATCAAGGACATTACTAACAAGAATGGTTCTCCTCCTACCTGGAGGACAGAAGCTAGGAAACAGAAAAGAAGAGCAAAATTAAAGTGAAGGGAATGGACGAGAAGGTCTAGGAGCAGAAGAAGGAAAAGGGGGATAAAATGTAATCAGGATGAGGGGTCAGAGGTAGAAAAATGCTGCCCCAGTACAAGCAGGAAGCTGATCTTAGCCTCAGCTACAAATGGAAACATCTGGAAAGTCTGAGTCAAATTCTGATGCCTGACTCCACCCCCAGGGAGTCAGATTCACTTGGTGTGGGTTGAGGGCCAGACATTAGGATCTTCCAAGCTCCCTAGAAGAGTCTTATGTGAAGCTGTGGAGCCAGGGCTGGGTACCACTCACTGATCCAGCAGTGGTTCTGGACTGGCCTTACTGGTAGCACTCACAGACTTGGACTATTATTCCCATTTTCCTTTTAATTCTCTCACTTTTTAATATCCAACATTAAAAAGTACAGGTATCACTGCAGTAAAAGAAAAGCCAAGGTTGCCATAAATAAGTATTCATAAAAGTAAATACGATGAAAAATCTACGTTAGGCCTTTCTAGCTGGCTATACTTGCCAGGGGTCTGATCTCTCTTCTCTACAAGGGGAAAATTAGCAAGAGTTATAGTGTTAATGATATTCTAGCCCCTGATAGTATTCCTTTGCATTACAACCAAGACTGTAAAGAAAACTTAAAAAGGACTTTCTCATCATGTAATTTAGTGCTTTTAAATGTCAGTCAGTATCTTCAGAAACCATCTCAATGCTGCCAAAAGTCATGCTCCTTGGTGGTCCCTTTCCACACTTGGGGAGCACAGGTGAAGGAATGCCAATTCTGAGGTTATGAAGCATGGGAACTTTCCATAGCCTAAGAGAAGCAAGCTCAAGAAGGACAGCATGGCAAATATCCCATGGCTCATTGCTTGTCTCTCACCTTCTGCAAGAACAAATTGTTTTGATCCACAGAATTAAGCTAGGAAAAAAATCATGCTACTTTGATAAACTATTAAGAAGGAGATTTCTTTTTTACAAGCTCTATCATTCCAACTCAAGTTTCCAAAGGTAGAAGTCTCTAAGTGTAGCAGTATAGAAATAGCACATTTCCCTAGCACATAAACTTGGCAGCAGAACTGACTGCATCTAACAGAGCTAACAGGATCTGCCCAAGTGGGCCCAGAGCCCCATGGAGGGGCATGGTAAGAACACTTTCCCATGTAGTTCTTTGCTTTTATGAGTTCTGCAGCCTTTATGAGAAGCAGACATCTGCTGAAGAAATACAACTGTGCTGCGGCATTGGCCATTTCGGAATGGAAAATCTGCTGTGCAATTTCAGGACTTTAAGGGAAACATAGAATACTAGTTATATGCTCATCTTTTGGCTTGAGATGGCTTGTTCTGAAATTATCAGCTGTGAAGCCCCAAATTAAGAGATACCAGCCTGTGTTAGAAGGTTATATAATTTCTGGAAAATGTTGAATATCCTTTCTGGATAAAACCCATCCAAATAACATTACAAAGACTGAGGAACATCTACCTAGACACAGGGGGCTAGGTGGGTGTAGGGCATGTATGCTTTTAATAAATGTTTAGAAGTGAGGTAGGTAGATAGGCATATGGTCTCAGAGGACTGAGCAGCCTAGACCAGACAGAGGTGCCCTGGGTGGGGGATAGAAAAATGAGGCCAGTGACTTCTCTTGCCTGACAGAGGAAAAGGGGCGATGTGCACTGAGGCAGGCAGGAGGGACTGTGAGGCTTCCTCTGAGAGAAGTGAGCTATACCCTGAGACTTCACTCAAGTGAGGGTTTAATGTGCATCTGAGGATGTTCAGGGGACAGGTGGGCTCAATGCTTGACTGGGTGCTGTAGATGGTGGCTGACATCCTGGGGGCAGCAGAACACAGTGGCTGAGAGTGTGGGCAGCTGAAGCCAAATCTCTGCTCTACCACTTATCAGTTATATGACAATTTCTCAGTCAGTTCATGTATAAGGTAGAGAAAATTATAGTACCTAACACTGATTGTGAAAATGAAAGTAATTAATATATGTAAAGCATTAGGGAACTTGGAACAAAGGAAGTGCTATGCAAGTATTTGCTGTTATTACTAATAGGAGTATTAACTCACTCACTGTTTGTTAACTACATCATCATCCTTTTTATCTCCGCCACTACCTAGTCCTCCTGACCCAGGAGTAGAGCTGTTTCCTGAAGGTAAAGAAATGAAGTATTTTAAAGGCACAGCTCATACAGTTCTGCAATTTCCAGACCCAGGGTTAAGCTAGAGTTAAACAGTTCCTAGATGTTCCAAAATAGAGTGTGATTCAAAGAACAAAACAAAACAAAATTTCAAGGAAATTTTTGATTTATCCAGAGATTTCTCCAGAAACCTTAATCCAATGTAAGTCGTATAAATTATAAAGTATAATGACAACCACCCATGAACTCACCACTTAACTCAGAAGCTAGATCAAGGCCAACACTGTGAAACATGCTGAGTATTTCCCATCCCACCTCCCTGTCTTCCATGCGGGTTTTAAGCCTCTACCCCGAGGTTGCTGTGGGGGGCGCTGGCTGAGCACAGGTCAACTGAAGAGCACATGGAGGCTCGTAAGGTTCCATCCCTGGGTGTACAAACAAGAAGCTTTGCCCAGGACACAGCTGTATCTTTGTTGTCTGCAGACGGACTGGTCAGCACTGACTCACAGTAACCCTGCTTGTTTAGGGTTCACTGCTACCCAGTGACATTGCCTGGTGATGCACAAATGTCAAGTGTCTCCAAATTAAATGGCAACCTGGCCCATCAAAAGATGTGCTTTGCTTTACAAAATAATTTTTTATTCTACTGCCTCCCCTGTCCTGCCCTGCTCCAAGAGCACTCTTGCTCATGGCTCTTGTTTAAAAGCCAACAAAAAGGACAAAGCTTCAAAACAAGGACTTACTGCAAAAGTCAGGATTGTTCAGGGTGTGCTGATCCAGCAGCACCCTCCCACCTCCAACCCTGCCTGACAACAAAAACAGGAGTAAACAATTTCTGCAATCCTATTGTGAATTGAAAATTGCAGCAACTATGTTCTCTGACACCACAGAACAACAACAAAACTTTTCTTTGTTTGAAGTCACCAACAGCCAAAGAAATATGAAGGCAAGACTGCTGGAGAGAGGGCATAGACAGAGGACTGCAGAAAATGAGCAAGTTTAGTGCCTCTGGTTGAAAGAACCCAGAGCCATTTAACATCAGGTGACAGAGTGATGCAGCATCCCAAACCCATAAGCCACATCTTTGGTTAATAATAGGTGACTTCCAACCCAGAAGAATTAGTTATTTGGATGATTATTAGATACAATGTTCTTTCAAAGAACTTCAGGGCCACAAATTACTTATGAAAATCTGAAGAAAGAGAAAATTTGATGGACTATCTTATTTCTCAGTGGTTTGCTGTCAAAGCTGAGGTGGTGGGGTATGTATGTGTATGTGGGGGGGGGGTTGGGAGAGAGGGAGAGAGAGGGACAAAGGGAGAGATACCACTTTTTTTTCTCACTGAAAATGACTGACTGGACCACGTGTCACTGAGGGTGCAGCCAGGTGTGCTCCCCATACCCCTTCCTTGAGTGGCCAGGAAGATAATGAACAAGATGGTGAAGGCAGCAGTATTTCTGGAGAGATTACTTAAGTGGCAGGCACTGCTTCAAGCCCTTCACAATGATGCAATCAGCACTATTATCCAGTCCATTTGCAGTGGGGCCTGTGGGCACAGAGGTGCTCTCTATATGGCAGTGATGAGTACTCAGGCTGGGGTGACCCTCTGTGTACACCCAGATTTCACTTGTTACTTCACAAGAATCACCCGAACAAGACACAGTCCCAGGGAAGAGGGTGGGGGGAGTTGGCCTCAGCTAGGCTGGGGAAAGGGAGACCTTTGTCCAAAAGAAAACAAGGGGAAAGGAAGGAGAACAAACGGCCTCCCAGGGAGGGAGGGATGACTGCGGAGCACTGAAGGCTCTGGGTGGGCCAGGCTTGAGCTACACCTGTCTCTGGAGGACTGGGTGGGAAGTGCCAGCACCTCATTTAAAGGTGTGAGTGTAGTGGCTTCTGGGGTGTAATTCTAACATCACAAAACCACTTAGCACATTGTGGTATTCGGGTCACTAAGTGGTCTTTGCAGTTGGGCATGGTAACATCTGCCTAAGAACCAACAGGGAGACCACAAAGCAGGAGACATGGGGCCCAGAGCACGGTGGCATTCATACCGAAGAGGCCAGCAGGGCAGGCTCTGCCTGTGCTCGCGCAGGGTTGGTGCTCTGTGCACCTGCTTGTTGTCATTCTCTCTTGCTCGGCCCCTCTCTGCTGTAGGTAACAGTTCTAGAACAAATGGTACACGGGAAACACAGAGGGAACAGAAGATTGCAGTGGTTGTGAAAGCAGACTGTAAATTTGCAGTGCCAGGGAGATTTTCAAGACCATAAAATAATACTGTGACCCAGAAAAATGGCATTCCACACAACAGCATGAATACAACCAAGACAGTGCTCATTTCCCCAGTATCAAAACACCGATGATGTGAATTCTACAAGAGGCCTGCTGGGTGGGTGAAGTTGCCTTTTTTTTGCGGGGAGCGGGAGAGGGCGGTTAACTACTGAACAGTTTACCCTGAGTATCACATTTCAATTAGCTGATTCTTGCATTGAATACATTTGATAAAATTGTCATGTTTATATTTCCTGTTATATTATCTTATAAAAATTGATTTAAAAAAAGCAGTTTTTGGTTATCTTATATTTAAATAGTTGGAATGGTAACAAGCATTCTCTAGTTCTCTGCAGAACAGAAAAAATGAAGGGAAAGATTAAGGTTCATCATACATTTGGTCCCTGATAAATTAATGCCTGTTGGCTGAGTAAGTGTCTTGGCCATTAAGTGGAGTGATCTGGAGAATAACCATGCCTCAGTGTCTGTCCTGGGACACAGCCTCCCACTTGGGCCTGCCTCCTGCCAATAAGAAGGCATCAAAAATAATCCTATTAAATAAATACTGGGAACTGGATTACATTCCTGTGGTTCCTGGAAAAATTACCACAACGTTCAGGACATAAGGCAGCACAGATGTATCCTCTCACAGTTGTGGAGGCCAGTGCTCCAGTATCTGTGCCACCTTGACAAGCCCGAGGTGTTGGGAGAAGTACGCTCCTTCTAGAGGCTCAGAGCAGGACCTGTGCCTGGCCTTTTCAGGTTCTAGAGGCTGCTGGTATTGTCTGGCTTATGGCTGTACCACTCCAATCCCAGCTCCATCTTCACATTACCTCCTTTTCCATGTGTAATTAATTCTTCTCTGCCTCTCGGTTGGGTAGACATGGTTGCACTTAAGCATAACCCACATAATCCAGGGAAATCTCTGCATCTTGAGACTCTTAACTTTAAAAAATTTTGTAAATTTATTTTTAAATGCATAAAACTAGGAATCATACATATTAATGAAGGAACGTGGAATGTTTTGATATAGGTATACATTACATAATATTTAAATTGGGTTGAACATATTTATCCACCAAACATTTATCATTTCTTTATGGTGAACACTTTCAAAATCCTTTCTTCTAGCTTTTTGAAACAGACAACCCACTATTTCTATCCATTGCCACCCTTGTGCACTAGCACAACAGAAGTCCTTCCTCCTATCTAACTGTAGCTTGATACCCACCGACTAACCTTTCTCCCTCCCTCACTCCTTCCACCTTCTCTTCCTGACCTCTGGTAGCTGCCATTCGACTCTCAACTTCTTCGACATCAACTGTTTTAGAATGCACATGTGAGTGAGACCATGCCACACCTGCCTTTCTGTGTCTGGCTTATTTCACTTAACATAATGATCTCCAGTTCCATCCATGTTGTTGTGAACAGGAGGTTTTATTCTCTTCCAGCATTCCATTGTGTATAGGTACCACGCTTGTTTTACCCATGCATTCATTCTGGACACTTAGGTTGTTTCCATTTCCAGCTATTGTGAATAGTGCTGCAGTGAACTTGGGAGTGCAGGTGTCTCCCCAGCATTCTGATTTCATTTCCTTTGCAGACCTTTAATTTTTTCACATCTGCAAAGACCTTTTGTTTCCAGATAAGGTCACATGTACAGATTTCAGGGATTAGGGTGGTCCTTATTCAGCCTATCAGTACCACTAAGGAATTTCCTTTTGGGTGATAAAAATATCCTGGAATTAGATTATGGTGACTGTCCCATACTCTTGTGAATATACGGAAAACCACTAAATGCTAGACTTTAAAAGGGTGAATTTTAGGGTATGAATTACATTTCAGTTTAAAAAAAAAGACTAACATTTATTAGCATATGTTCACATGCCTCACTATACCCACTCATCCGATCCTCACAATGCTCATGTGAAAACGGGACTCAGCTGCCCATTTCCCAGGCGAGGGAACGGAAGCATAGAGATGTTGGGTAACTTGTTCAAGGTTGGGCTTTATAAGGGATGGGGTCAAGCATACAACTGAATTCTTACTCTGAGGTCTCTGTTTGGTTTGTGCAAACATTAGGGTTTGGTCCCTGATTCAGGTACACCCACCTGTTAATAGAGCTGAGGAGAAATTCTGAGCTGGGGCAGAAGACAGAAGATATACCTCTGGACAGCAACTAGAGCCTACTGCTGCCCTTCACTATCATCTCCCATTTTAGCGCAACCTTCAGAGCCATGTCTCTCATGTGTGCTTATGCTTGCCTCTTTTCCCCTAGCAGTTTGAGCTTTCTTCAGTGCAGTAGTCTGCACTTCCAGACAAATCTCATTTGCAGCTGTTCCCTGCAGCATCTGATCTGGCCATGACCCGCTGCTGCTGGCCAACCCCAGCCAGATCAGACAACCCAGCCTGTTCCATACCTTAGCCTCATGCACCAAGCACAAATGGTGAGCTCCATAAGGTATCTGTGGGCTATTCTTCAATTATGCACCAGCTGCTCCAGAAGGAAGCGGTGCACAGGAGCAATGGGAGGCAAAGGCTGAGCTGGTGGAGGAGAGCAGTGCATGGGCAAGGCCCCTCTGCTTCTCACTTAACCCAGCTGCAGGGCTTGCCGTTGCCCTCCTAATTGCCAGATGCCCAGTTTATGAGCATCCTAAGCAGATGATGGGCTAGATCAGAGACAAAAGGGAAAACCCTCACACACCAGCTTGGGGCAAGGTAGGGCCTCCACCATACCATCAAGCTCAGAGCTCACAGTATCATGGTCACATTACTGGGAAGAACACACAGTTCTGATTTGTTTGTATCTGTATTTCAGGCATCTTCTGAAGATGCCATGAGGGAGAAACTGTGTCTAAGAAACTGCCAGTTCCCTTGCAATGCAGGGAGTCAGTTCTGTGCCAGCATCCAGAATTCCTCAGCAAATGTTGATGGGAAAACTGGTGGAGTGACAGATTGCTTCCGGAACAGGATTTGCTGAAACCCTTTCCACGTAATGATATGGGGGTGGTCAAGCTGTCTAGCAGTAAGGCAAGGTTCCCAGTTTAGGGGCTCTGACTTGGAGCTTCTCAAACCATTCACGGAGACTAGCCCTTTCATGGAGGTGGTGGGAACAATGGCACAGGACTTCATGGAGAGACCAGAATGAGCAAGACCCTGTGGTGGGCACAGAAGTTCCTAAGAAGAAGGACCTGGGCAGGCTCCTGTGGGCACAGGGAGAGGGCACTGGAGGTGTAGCTCTCAAATCCCATTCTGTTAACTTTGAGTACAGGGCGACCCTAACACAACCCAGTTCAGACAGTCTCTATCCTCCTTAAGTCATGAACCCTTGACATAATACTATAGTTTCTATGACATTCGGTGGCATTTATAAGTCCTGGGTCGAGGACCTTCGTGGTGTGTATGAATAAAGATTCTGGCTCACTGAGAATGGAAGCATCTTCCTTCTTCCTCCTTACACACACAGAACCTGTGTGCAAAGGGAATTCAGCATCCCTCAGGCTGCTCCCTGTTTTGGCTGGGGGTGGGAAGATGCCTGTGCTATGGTCTGAATGTTTGTCCCCCTGCTCACACCCACCACCATCAATTTATATGTCAAACTTCTCACCCTCAAGGTGATTACACTGGGTGGGGCGTAATGGAAGGTGATTAGGTCATAGGGGTGGATCCCTCACAAATGGAATGAGTGCCTTTACGAAAGAGCTTATCTACCTCTTCTACCATATGAGTACCCAATGGGAAGAATTATGAAATGAGTTCTCATCAGACATAAAATCAGGCAGCACCATGATATTAGACTACCCACCTTCCAGAATTGTGAGAAGTAAATTTCTGCTGCTTTTCAGTGACCCACTGTATGATATTTTGCTACAGCAGCCTAAACAAAGCCAGGTATTCTGGGAGCTGGGAGAGGTGTTGCAAATGAGGAACAAGGACTGGCTGGTGCCTGCTCTCTGATAGGAGCTAGAAATAAAGGGGCTAGTTCATGGTGGCTCTGGTCAGTCCCATGGACTGCCATTCATCCGAGTGAGACAATATAATTGTTTGGACAGAAACAACAAAAACATCACATTATTCTCTCACTATAGAGATTTTCAATCATAGCCTTAGTGGCCTTTAATTATAGTTTTTGAGGCTCTAAAAAATGGAAAATAGACTTAACAGCCTGTGTTTCCCACCACTTACTTCAATGTTTCTATCTACATTTTAGGGATGCTGTACCCTCTGGCCCACCTCCACTGAGCACATGGCAGTGAGACTCAGAAGCTGCCAAGAACTCCGATTGGCTGGCTAAGGATGTTAAACAGTTAACTGCATAAACCTATCACACTTAGGACTTCAGTAACCCAAAAGGTCCATTCCACACTAATGAAGCCAGCCTCTCTCTCTCTCTCTCTCTCTCTCTCTCTCTCCTACTAATTATTTTGAACCCCTATTGCCTACTAGAATATCTTGCTAGGCACTAATTACTTGCTAACTACATGCTTCTCCATGTTACCTTTGCCCCGGAATTCTAGGTTCACACAGGCCCTTCCCTGGGCACACTCCACCTGAAGCACACCTCTCAATCCATCTCAGTTCCACTAGCCTGTACCTTGAACAAAGACCCACCATCTCTGACCCTCTACTCTCCTGCAAGCCCAGCCCATGGGATTTTCACCTCTGCAGACTGACAGCAACTTGTGGGCAGGGGTGGCATTGTATCCCACCTGGGTCACTCCCTAGGATCAACACAGGACAAGGCGAGTACTCAGTAGATTCTTGAGATTGACTTGGAAACTAAGGCAAACAGAAAGCTTGAAAGCATTGCATCTTTTGGCTGCAGTACACAAAGCGTCCATTTGGAGGGACTCCAGGACAAGGAAAAATCAATGGGCCTCTGAGAGACTAAAGTCAGGCCAAAAGGATTCCAGTACCTTTTCTGAAAACATTAGATGCTTTGAACCCACAAAAATGGAAGGACATATGATATGTCTCCAGCTTTCAGGAAAAATGCATCAGACAGTCACTTGGAAAATTATCATGTGGTTCTTCTCTGGATTTCAAGAAATAAAATGTAAAGGCATCAACATTAAACAATTGTTAACTGGATACTAGTTCACTGAGATTCTGTGTACCAGCAGGCCTTGGAGCTGTCTGGTTTGGTGTACTCATTCTAATCATGATGTACCAAGTCTGCAGATACTGCTGGTATTTATGAACTCCACAGAACTAGATTCACTCTCTTTCATGTTAATACATAATGGCCCATATATTTTGCGATAGTTGATTCCTTATTGCCAGAGACAAAAGCAAGAAAAATTAAATACACCAAACATATACCTGTTTAGTTACCCAGTTCCCACTGTACATGACCTATATATAAATCTGAATTCAAGGACACAAAAAATTTCACATTCTGGTATCTACCACTAAATGTTCCATTTCGTTGGTGAGGCAGCCTGCTTGACAATAAGGATGAATTTCTGTCCCATTAAATCCAGGGACCAAGAAACATGAGTTACCGACTCCTTGATTGAAGAAACACAGGAGTAAAATTTACAAAGAATTTAGAGGAGCATGGTGAGAGATGAGGAAGAGCAGCATTCAGTCCTTCGAAAAAGATCGTAACTTTTTCTCTTAAGGTTAGCTGAAAATAAAATTTTCTGTTAAAGCTCTATAATCCTGATGTTCCAAGAGGAAATGCAACCTGGTTATAAGAGAAACATTCTCAGGCTATGAGATACTTATATGATTCTATATAAAAGCATAGGAGAATATTACCTGAAAGAAACATTTATTTATTTTTTGTGCACATAAAAGATGCACTTATCATACAAAAAGTTAGAAACAGGAAAGTATAAAGAAAAAAATTAAAAGTGCCTGTATTTCTACCGTGAGAGGAATGACGTTGGTATGTCGGTGCCCTGACTGCTGTTATCCTTTCTGTAGTGCTACCTGTGGTGAAATGATTATTTTTATAGAATTCATGTAATTTTATGATAGTTTTAGATCCTTCCTCACCTTTACATAGAATATAGCAACTGATCATCCTCACGCATGAATATTTATCTAAATTTTTGGTATTTTCCTTAGCATTTTTTTTTCTTGAAAGTAGATTAAGGGGTACAAAATTATTTAAGATCCTTGACCTATTGCCATATGATTCCCTTGAAAGTTTTACCTAAGAACTACCAAAATTCTATCAAGGCTGTGGCAAGAAAAGTAAAGAATAACTGTCTGCCTGGCTCTCTTGATTAGTTTTTAGGTTTAACTTTTTCCCCCATGGTTATTTCATCATTTGTATTTGTTCTTCTGTTAGGCTTGCCCTTTCTGAGATTAGTTACCATATTCACTGACGTTTTCTTGCATTATTTTGTTTCTTTTTAATGTTTAACATTTAAATTCATTTGGAATTTACTGTGGTGAACAGTATGAAGCAAGGTCTCATTCATTTTTTTCCTTCTAAATGTTTAGACAATTTTCCCAGCAACGTCTGTGGAATAAGCCATACCTTTGTCACTGGCTAATGTGGCTTCTGTTGTTTATAGCAGGCTCTATTTTCAGGGCAATCTACTTTGTCACATTCAACCTCCTGTTGGTTCCTGTAACAAGCCTATACTTTATATTGTTCTAGATTCCAACACATTTTAAAATATAGCAGTCTAGGTGCCCACTCAGCACTTTCCATCCACGTGCAGTTTCATGACTCAGCAACTCCACTTCAGCAGCTCGTTTCTCGTTCACCTAGGAAATCTCTGCACAGCCTTTATGCGTAGTGTTTATGGACCTTTCTACTTTGGGTGTATGCTCCATTAATAGAACACAGCTGAATTTTTATTTTAAAAACCTCTGTCCAGAAACCATGGGTGGTTTACCTTGTGATCATAGACTTGATATCTGTAACTTACATCTGTGCCTGGTAAGGTGCTCAGTGTTTTGGACATGATAACCACATTATGTAGTAAACTTACTCAGCAGGCAGGTCTTATGGCTAGGGAAGCTGAGGCTTGGAGAGATGCAGTAGCAACTCACACAAAGCTCCTTTCCTAGTAAAGGGAAGGACTGGGAACACACAGGCCAATTCCAGCACATTCTTTTGTTTGGGTTTTCATTTTTACTTGACACATAGTAATTATACATATTATGGAGTACAGTGTGATGTCTCCATACATGCATATAATGTAAATAAATTAGGGGATAAAGTGCATCTATAACCTCAAGAATTTTCCATTTCTTTGTGATGAGACCATTCAAAATTCTCCCTTCTAGTTATTTTGAAATACACTATAATTTTTTTAATCATAGACACCATACTGCACAGTATAGTACGGAGGTGCATTAAAAAAATAAAAATACCATATGATTCAGCAGTCCTACTCCTGGGTAAATATCTAAAGGATATAAAATCAGCATGTCGAAGAGCATCTGCACTGCCCTATTTATTGCAGCAGTATTCACAATAGTCAAGATACAGAACCAATTTGTGCCCTCCAACAGATGAACAGATAGGAAAATATGGTCTTCTACACAGGAAGCAATACTATTAAGGATTCCTGTCACTGGCAGAAATATGAATGGATCTAATGAACATTATGCTAAGTGAAATGAGCCAGGAACAGAAAGATCTTGACATATTTGTGGAATTCTAAAAAGCTGATCTTGAGAAGCACAGAATAGAATAGTAATCATCAGAGACTGGGAAGGGTCAAGGGGAGAAGGGGTTGTGGAGGGATTAATCGATAAGTACAAAATTATAGGTAGATGAGAGGAACAAATACAGTACATCCTTAAACCCTCCCTCAATGGCTGCCGCTGCTGTATGTGGCTTCACATCCGTCATCACTTTCATCTTCTTGAGACTTGCTTTATTTTCAATCTTCTGTACACTGTTTTGTTTTTATCTTTTCCAAAATTTTATAAAGTAAAAATCTCACTTTAATGCTATAGTTGAACATCTTAAAGGTGTAGTGAAACCTTTTTTTAAATCCTGTGTTTCTCTGGTTATCAAAGGAAAGAAGAAAACAGTATCTTCTAACCCTTCCCTTACTATGAAGAACTGGATATGCTGTGTCCTAAATTTCTATTACCTCCTATTCCATTTCCCATTCATGCTACTATAAAATTGTCTGGAGTTTGGGATCTCTATTGTTATGATTGCTAAATAATTTATATTTTCCAATTCATGTTTTTCACATGATTTTAATGCATACTCCTATCCTTATACAACTCATCCATTTCTGAGATTTCATTTTACTTCCTATCTTGTAGTCCTCCTTAGTGTGCCTTTAAATAATTTTTCCAAGAAAGATATGTGGGTGGTCTAAGCCCTTGCATATCAGAGACTATGTCAAACGAATGTCAACCTGGCTGGGTGACAAATTTGGGGGCTATGAACTTCATCCAAACTTTATCAATGAAGCATCCTTTTCAAATTTAGTACTTCATACAATAAGGAGTCTCATGTCAACTTGGCTTTTGTTCTCCTATAGGCCTTTCTGCTTCCTTTTTTTTTTTTTTTTTTTTTTTTTTTTTTTTTTTTTTTTTTTTTTTTTTTTTTTTTTTTTTTTTTGCGGCACCGGGGATTGAACTCACAACCTCGCGTTTGCCAGGGCAGGTGCTTAAGGCACTGAGCCAAACTCCCGGCCCTGGTTTTTTGAGGCAGGGTCGCACTATGTAGCTCAGGCCGGCCTTGCGCTCGCGTTGTAGCCCAAGCCGGCCTCGAACCCACAACGCTCCGCCTACCTCAGCCTCCCGAGTGCTGGGATTAAAGGCATGCGCCACCACGCCCGGCTTCTGCTTCCTTTCTTAGTAATTAAAAATTTACTAGGATATTTCTAGTTGAACACTTCTTTCTGCTAATTTTGCTAAAATGGAATTCATTCCTTTTAGTTCAGTTGCTCCAGAGAAGTGCTCCTGTCATCTGGAATTACTGCTTCTGTTTGTTTTTCTTTTTTCATTTTTGAGATGAAATGGTAATTTTCAAGTTAGATCCTGTTTCTCACTCTTCCATTTTTATTAGACTCTCTTCTATCACTACCATTCCTTACATTCTGTAAGAGCGACTTAGGATTCTCTCAGAGTACTGATCTGATTTCCTACAATGCTTCCCTTGCTCTCAGTTGCTCCGTGGATATTTTAATTATGTTGTTGCAGCTTGTTTCCTCACAGGCACCTCATGCTTTCCCAACTCCATCGTGTCTGCCTCTTTGTATAGCCCCAAATCATTTAACAATCTCATCTTGTTTGTCTTTCCTTTTGGTCTGTTTGCTTAAATGGCTTAATGTCCTTATTTTTACAGAGTCTGTGCATTCTTTTATTTTAATGAAATTTTAGGGAGTTTTCTCAAATATTCTTCTATAACCCCTTTTTCTTCAGTAACTCATTTTCATGTATGTGTTCCCGGGTGATATTCCTTTCCTTTTAACTCTCTGTAAATTTTTTAAGTGGGCCACATATTGTGTGTATGTTCTCATCTCTACTCATCCTTTGGTGAGGAAATACATACCCAGACTCGACATATGTCAAAAGATGCTCTTTGGATTCACCATTGGCTCTGTTCATTGTCTGCCTGGATATTGGTGACTTTGCTTCCCTAAGTACTAATCTGACACTCAAACTGATATCATGGTTCCTTATGTATCTCTCAGTGTGTGTGTGTGTGTGTGTGTGTGTGTGTGTGTTTAACTAGGTGGTTACATGCTCAATTCACAATGTTTGCTAATTACACACCGAGGTGGTGCTTTCTAATCACACACTAAGTTCATTTAAGGTTAGACTCCCACTGCCACACAGGTCTTCCACTACTCTTGTCCATTGTCCTTCACTCCTGGGGCTCTATACTAGGATATAATCCACTCAGACTAAACCTTTTGCTTTTCCTTTGGAAGTTATTTTAATTCAATCCAGAAATACAAGAATAGCAGGATTTCCCAAGTAACTCTTAGAACTCCACTGTTTCTAGAAAGCCTGGTTAACTGCGAATGGAGTAGATTCCTCTTGGCTGTTCTCAGTTGGCATCTAAGTTGCCCACTGTCATTCCATGTGGTGGACATCCTACCTCTGCTCTCGCGCCATCACCTTGTCACCGTGTGGATGGCTTTTCAATGTGCTCCTAGACCAGTGTGGTCTGTTTTCCAAAGGATGAGGCAGTGCAACTCCATTTCACTTGGCCATTTCATCTGCTAGATTTCTACCCTCCAGCTGAACTAAATACTCCAGTAATTTTCAAGCATCCATTGATTCCCTGGAGTTGGAATGCACCTGAATGCCAGAGCCCAACCATGAATCTGAAGATAAGACAAACATCTTCTCTAAGATAAACATTCCTACTCTATCACATCAAATTATTTCATACTGATCATCTGAGAAACAGAGAATCAGAGTTCAGGGAAGGGAAATAAAGGAATTTGTTGATAAATGGGGGTCACTCCATTTGTATTTCAGCTGCATAACCAGAATTCCCTATCTCCTCATCCCCAAGCTGACAGAATGGTTCTCGTAGAGGAGCAGGTAATAATACCAGTGACAAACTGAGAACTACACTTTGTGGGCTGACTGGTCTTCCCTTTGTATCAAGATGAGCTAAGCTTGAAGAACTAGGGAGGGAGCAGTCCCACCTGCCTCACCCACCCAGTCTGATTACCTCCCCTTCATCTGTGCTTAAAATAGACCATGCCAAACTCAAATAACCCAGGAGATTAAATTAATTTAAATAAGGCCTGGCTTCCAGGCAGTTGCTAATAATATCATAAGCATTCACATCAGTGTGGCGGACAAAGACAGAATGGTTTATTGGTTCTATTCCATCTCGTTTGTAGAAGCTAAACCCTTGAGAGACAGAACCATTACAACTAATTTTCTTTCTCTTGCTTTCATACAAGCAAGTAGGCGCCTAGACTTTTCAGGCTGAAGAGGAGCCAGAACCTGTTCTTGCTAGCTTGCCTGAGAGAACCTCATTTTCTGGTGATCTTTGTTGGGTTCCTTGCCAGGAATGTCCTGCCTAGCATCAAACATGATTCCAGGCCAGCCTGGAATCATCCACCAGCAACGGTCCCTTGTCTCCATCAGTCTGCAGAAAATGAAGGAAACGACCTGCCCCAGGTTGTTCCCACCACCTGCTGGAAAAACTACTTTCTTGTATATTTTTGATCCTCCAGAATAGGCTCAAAACTGATTCTCAGAGGAATGTACCTTTCAGGGGCTACTGGGAATCCACATGAAAAAGAGACCATAAGTACCTGTCTCTGGAACACTATGGTCCTTGGAGAGAGAGAGAAAATAAGAATAAAACTTTTTTAGTCTTTGGGTCTGTTCTACCAGTGCCATCTCTAATCTGAGAATACAAAGTTGAAGACAAGTATTAATTAAACATATGATGTCAGAGCTAAGGTATTTTCACTAACAAAGCCTCATATCATCTCAACCATAGTTAGGGGTAAAAAAGACTGCAGACTTTCTCATTATCTTTGGAATCTCTCCCTGCTGAGGCCAATCTGTTGATACCTTAGACCACTACAAGGCAGATGCATGCATCAAACCTAATGAGAGATTAAACTGACACAGAAAAGGAATGATTAGTGGTTAAGACCTTGGAGGTAAAACTTGTAATCTAGCGAAGATACCGATATGATGATTTCCAAATCCTTAATTTCCCAAGATGCTTCTGGACCACTGAGCCATGCTGCTAAAATAATCACTGAATTGGTAAAACCATCAAGTAGAGAAATTAAATGGGAAGACTGCCAGTGTTACAGAACCCACCAGTCAAGGACAGTGCACAGGATGATGATCCTATGCTACTTACAAGGTGGGCATCTGCGACCTATGTCCTGCCTGGTGGAATGGATGGAGAGAAGCCCCGCCATTATGAGCATTAAGCCAGCGGCTTACAAACTAAGCAGGAAATACATAATTTTTCTCACTGTGGGAGGGCCTGGTGGTGAGGATTCACAGATAAAATGTACCTTGCTTTTCTTTCCCTTTACTGAAAGGCAGCCGGGTAGCCTAGCTTTCCTCAGGACAGAGGCTAAGAGCACAGAGGCATTGTTAGCATGTCGTCACCTGGCTCCCCTTCACAGTTGGAATTCCTCATGAAAGCAAAACGCCGAGGGTGAGAGGTCTAGGTCTGCCAAGCAAACAAGGCCTGCAGACAGAGTTGCCGCAGGGGAGAGTCGCTGAAGGCCAACAGCTCAAACGCTAGTGACTGGAGGGCTTTGTCCAGTTCCTGGGCCCTAATTTAATGTCTCCTTCCTGTTCCATATTCTAACTGTGGCCTCTTTCAAAGGGCTCTGCTTCCTGCAGGTACCATAATTATTAAACCTCGTCTACATCATTTACACTTAGAATTCAGTATGCTGTTTTACAGCTTTTAAATAAGAGGGGTAATGAATGTGCCAGGTGGCTGAGTTAGACAAATGTCACCAAATCAAAATCTTTTCTTTATCCTTGGCTGTTTCTGGAAACTACCAGGCCAGAAGCATGCTCATTTGTTTAAAAGGGACTTATGAGTCATATAAAACTTTGTACATGAGCTCAGGCATGGTCACTGCTCTCTAGTAATTTCATGGATGCACGAAGTGGTTGTTGGGAAAGGATACCTGAACAGAGCGTAGAAGCTCAGCTCCCAAAGCAACATCCTGCACGGCCCCGGCTCAGGTCATGCATTGCTTTACCTACTCTTCTGTCTGCTTAACACCACCATGTTCCTGGGAAATGTCTTTCTCTTGCCCCAGCCTTCACTTTTTCTGCCCTCTTATTACAGTTGGTTGATCCAGAGATGGCACATGACCCAGAGGCAACCAATGCATTCGTACCTGCAGCATTTACATTTGTGTCTAACACACTAACAGAGATGAAGCTGTGTGAGGCAACATTGCAGAGTTGTATAGGACCATGTTTTTTGCAATGGGAGAAAGCCTAGCCTTCCAGGGTGAGTGTGTGTGTGTGTGTGTGTGAGAGAGAGAGAGAGAGAGAGTGTGTGTGTGTGTGTGTGCGCGTGTGCACGTGTACGTGACATGACAGTAATATGCAGAAAGAAGAGGGGAGACACAGAAATCCTATCTCTGGCTCTACATGCTTTTATGGCCCCTTAGCACTTCCACTCTTGAGTTCCATAAGCTATCCCAGATTTCTTTTCTTTCTGTCTGAGTAGGTTGACTTTGGTTTTGTCCCTTGCAGCCCATAATGTCCTACCTAGTAATGATATTCCCTAAGGAGGGGTTTCTACACATGTGAGGGTGCCAGACCTCATCAGTGCTTCCCAAATTTGCTCCAAACATCCCCTCAGGCATTATGGAGAAGACTGGGATACTTCTGTAATGGGAATATCATTTCAGATGCAATGTCACTGAGAGGCACTTGCTCTTCAGACTTGTTTAAAAATCACTGGACTGAAAGCTTTGCTGGCTGAGGAGTTCTTGGAGTCTCCAGTGCTGTCACTGCTTCCCTAAGATGGGCGGAGAGTCTGGTACCAGGGGTTTTCTCCCCCAGACAATTCTCAGAGCAATGACATGCAAGAACTGAAGGTAACCTGACAGTTCACACAGCCCCAGTGCCGTCCTGTGACTTTGCAGACTAGAAAGTGAAACAGGGAGTTTAAGTGAGGGGCCGCTGCCATAGTTAAGTAACAGCTTCACACTGGAATTCTCAGCTTACTATGCTACTGCTTGCCTCCTACAGGATGTTGCCAAGTTTGAGAGTAACTTCTCAGTGCCTCCTGAGTCTCACCTGTAGGCAGGGTAAAGGAAAAACAAACAAAGTCTCGGGTAAGATTTTTCTGGTGTGGTTGGAGTCCTGCTGTGGTTATAGCTAAGTCAGGATTGAAAGAAGCAATGAGTCCATGTAGTGACAAACTTTGACTTTTTATTAAACTATACGATGTAATGTGACTACAACAAAACTATTAACAGATGCATAACAATTCCTAATATTTCTTCAAGATCAGTTAGTGGATAGTTGCGAGTCAAATCCAACCTATCTGACTCTAAAGCCAATCCCATAGGACCCTCTGACCCAGGTCATTCCTATTATTGTATAAACATGCCCCCATATGCTTTTATTGTAGAGTCTGAGTTACTTAAGTGTTGCTGAAGGTTTTTTTTTTTTTTTCAAATATACCCTCGTCCTTCAGAAGCCAGAAGTTCTGTAGATGACAGAGTCCCTGTGATACTGGAGTGGGCTTCAGGACACCCCAAATAGTTGTGCATTAAGTAACAAGTGGAGAGCCTGGACTGACCTGTTTCTAATGGTCACTGCACACATGATTTTCCTCTGGTCGCTGGGGAGATGTTTACTTGCAACAATTCTCCCATGGGTAGTCACCTAGGCAGGCTGTAAAATGGGAGTTTCATTATACCAGAGAGATACCTCCCCACATGCCCTGTACACCACTCCCAGGAGAGAGACTCAACGGAATGCAGAGGCCAGTGCAGTGCTTCCCAAAGCAAAAGCCCATTTCCCCCGATGCACAGCAAAGCAGGCATTTCTGCTACATTCCCTGCCTGCAATGAAATGATGCTTCCCTTGTGTAACCTTTCCTAAACCCAGCACCCCCACTCTGAAAACTTTTGTAGGAAGTTTGCCTTGTTCTTGTTATTTCTTCATTGTTCTAGGGCAAAATGCCTGTCTTGGTTTGAAAAGGGACTCTGACTGTCTTTAATTAACCACAAGACTTGCATTAGTTCCAAAGGAGCCGGAGGTAAAGCACAGCCCCATTCTTCTTAGTATAGAAAGGCCCGGTGGGGATGCTCTGGAGCAGTGCTTCCTGCAGGTAGCCACAGCCCACTGTATCCACACAGGGATATTTTAGAAACACCCCTGGAGCTAACTTATTTTGTATTTTCTCAGGAAATCTGCATCTTTCCAAGTGGAAATGCCTAGAAGCTGAGATGAACACAGTCTGCTCTTTCTCTGCCATTTTGATGCCAATAATCAGAGCGTGTATATACACATTAATTAGAAAATCTTTTGTAAAACATCTGAAAAAAAATTTTGTAGGACATCAGGACAGTTAGCATTGGAAAGGACCATAAGATAGTATCTTGCTTATTCTAGCTTTCTACAGGAACGGTGTTTGGCACCCTTGAAGATGACACAGATTAAGAGAGGAAAGTAATTTTCGCATTTATTTTGGGACATTTCCATTCATGATTTTCAAACTATTCAAATTTTTCTTTCTGCAGGAAACCAAAATGGAGCATTTATCCGTTATTTATTTCCTCTTTTGTCCTAATCCCACAAGATCCCTCTCTTACTCCCTCAACAATCAAGGGCTTAAAAAATGTTTCAGTGGAAGTGAGTGAAAAGACATCATTTACAAGCTTCTAAGAGACTCCTCACTTGGGTAATATATTGACTTTCCAGAAGAAGATCAAATTCCTTGCAATAATTTCATGGCAATTAATCTTGTGCTTAAATGATAATCCTATAATTAGAAGCAATTAAAATCCTACACAAGGATGACCTGCTCAGTCAATGTCAACGTCTCTGTATGCTAATGGGGTAATTTTAAAACAAGGCCCCAGAAATAATTTACGTCTCCCTTCCAGGGATGCAAGTGTTCAAGGCCTATCTTCAAGAGTAGTTTTTTGTGGGTCAAAGAGGATGGATGAGAGAGGCTCATATAAAGAATCTGGGAGCTTGGGATCATTCTAAGCAGGAAAAGAGAAGTCAGATCACTTACGTATGGGTACTAGGGTACTTGAAAACAAAGGCAAACACTGCGTCAGGGAAATGACACTGGCAACCCTTTACCCCTTGCCAGAATCCTGCTGCCTCCCATGGACATCCAGTGACTAAGCACCCAGCATGGAGATCTGTGTTTGAATCACTGTAAAGAGAATTGAGCATGAATAACAACTCAGAGGAGGGCCTGCTGCTAGTTAGTACACATGCCACTGATAAGTCAGATGAGGTACCTGAGTCAGGATGTAAATAATGACATGTCTCTTTGAAAGGATGCAGCCTTTGTCTTGGCTGATGTATATGTATCTGATGGCTCCAGAAGTCATGTGACTCATGGTTTAGTCTAAAACAGAATCATTTTAACTTGCTTCAAGTGTAGGGATAATATGGCAAGAGTGCTTGGACTTGGGATGAAGAGTCCAGCATAAACTTGAGTACGTTTTTCATGCTGTGCCTTTTATTTAGTTGCATCACCACTGGTGTTGTCATCATCGTTGTCATCGTCATCATCATCATCACCATCTCAACAAATGCTCATTAGGCACAGATATGAGACCTTGGGCTAGATACAGGAGATAAAATACTGACTTCAAAAGATTTATGATCTGGTAGAGCATGACAATACATAAATAAATACTTAATGAAATCATAAAACAATGTCATGAAATGTGCAAATAGAATATGGTCCAGTTTATATAGGGTATAAAATATGAGAAGAAACTTCATAAAGGTAAATGGGGCTGAGTGGGGAAAAGATGTTCCTGTGGGAGCAGGGGAAAGAGCATAAGGAAAGGCCAGGAGGAAGAAATCTCAGAGAGCTCATGAGTGCTGTATCAGGGAGGTTGGGAGCAGTTTTCATTTATAATTAGGATGAGGTTGGAGAGAGCTAAGGGCATAAAATATAAAAAAAAACTTTGGAGGTAGGAAAGGCACTGGCTGCTGAAGGAGTCACACATGTATGATCCTGATATGTAGGAAAGCCTGATCAAGGAAGAAGATGGAGTAGATAAATCCAGTGACCTAGAAGCATTCAAATGAAACATCATGCAAACATTCTCCTGTTTCTAGCCTGGGGGTAGGTTGTTGTTTGCTTGAGTAAAAGATGTGCCTGCATTATTAAGTACCTGTACACTTAAGGAAGGTGACGGCTAACCATGATTTCTTCAAAGACTAAGAGTGTGAGAGTAAGAGGAGTTCTAATGAAGGAGAGCCAGAGGCAGGAAGCAAAAGCCAGCAATGACAAGGTACAAAAGGGCATTCCCAACCAACTTGCATACTGCCAGCCTGTGTCCTGAGGGAATCTTTATTTTCATGCTACCTTGCACATTTTAATTCTTCACTGTCAGGAAGACTTCAGCCAGATTTCCTGCTGCCATTTTAATTTCTAGCCATTACCTATACCCTAGAAAATGGAGGCTCCGAGGGAAATGATGGCAGACCCTCAACCACGATGGTGCCAGTGGCATTGCCATAATGACAGGTGCTGCACAGCCACTGCATACTAGCCACAGCCATTAATTGCAGTATACAAAAATGAAGTTACAAATATTTTGGCAGAGGCATGGGCTGTGTCTGCATTCAAGGGAAACAGCTGTGAAATGAGGCATGGTCTTCCCTAGGTTAGAGCCAGGGGTCAGCTGTGCAGGAAAGTGGAGCTGGTGTGCTAGGGTGTTAGGGGTAGAC
>RJWM01003842.1:83823-108410 GCA_004363535.1 Dasyprocta punctata | reverse complement strand
ATATATATATATATATATATATATATATATATATATATATGTGTGTGTGTGTGTATGTATATATATAACTACTTTCACATTATAATGGTAGAGTTGAATAGTTGTAACAGTAGCCATACGGACTACATCCTGTAATACAATATTTACTATCTGCTCATTTAAGCAAATAGTGTGCTAACCCCTGGGACATCTAGTGATTTCTATTAAACTTTGGACACTGCTGTTGAGACATAAGACTCTATTCTACTCCTCCGAAAACTTTTTGTTTTACCAAGCAATTTACTTTCCTGGACTCAAACTCCAAACTCCACTACCTCTGAGATAAACAGCAGCAGGCAGCTTTGCTTAGCTCTTGCCGCCTTAATCGGGTGACCTGCAGTCTGCCTTGCACACACACAAGTCTATCAGATATGCAAGCAGAACTCAACAACAGGCTTTTGGGTTTGGATTTTGATCAACTTTAAACTGTCCCACATAAAGCTGACTGGGGCCAAGGAAACTCAGCTCCAATCCTTATTTCAAACTGTCAGTTCCCTCTAGTTTCTGTCTGCTACTGGTTGGTCCTCACATAATGGTTTCCAGAACTTTTCCAGAATTCAGTTATGGAAGGATTGGTCAGGAAGAAATTATTCCTTCATCATTGGAAGCTGAAAGTTCTTCCATAGAATTATTTGCTTTCAAGTACTATGTGCTGACTCAAATGTGTATCTAGTTTAGAATCGGTAACTGCCTGTTGATTCCACCCACACATATGGGAGGACTTTTGGGAATGCATCTAAAAGTGAACATCTCTCAATTATCCAACTGCTTCTCCAAATCAGCAAGCACCACCCCAACCAATGATGAGCCAGACATCTGAGCGTCCGTTCCAGTGCTCTACCCTCCACCCACGGTGTTGGCTCAGGTCACTATGACTTTTCACATAAGTTACTAAAACAACCTTGTAACGGTTTCTTTGCTTCATCTTATTCCTTCGGAGGGACTTCACTGAATCCTTATTCTTCATCAGGTTCATTCTCTACTCTGTAGCCAAAGTCACATTTCAAATTTCTGATTATACTAAACTAGTCTGACTATTCTAAATTTCTTAAAGCACTATGGTGCTTAATCACTCTTGTTCTTCACTGCCCTAAAAAGTCAGAACTCCCAAAATGGCACCAGAAGCCCTTCATGAGGTGGCATCAATCTGTTCAGGCCGATCTCATCATTTTGCCTGCAGTCTCCATTCTCCCCATAATTCGGAATTCAGCTAGCTTTAGTTTCTGCAAACCTTAGATTTTTGCAATAGGTGACCTCAGTGCCTGCATTTCTCTTGACTCTGAACTAGATAAATTCTCTCTCATTCTTCAAGTCTCAGCTGGAAATTTCCTTTTATAGAAAGCCTTTCTCAGTGCTCTAGTTTGGGTTAAGAGCCTCTCCTGTCTGTATTCACAGTGCCTGACCCTCTGATTGTATCTCTTATTTTACTGAGCACTATATTCCTCACTACACTGTAACTTATACCACACTATAAATCCAAGATTCCCCCTAGATTTCTAAACAGGCACTACATTTTATTCACTGTTCAAACGCAATACTAGTTGGGCATGGTGGGGCTTGCCTGTAATTTTAGCACTCTGGAGGCTGAAACAGGTGGACCACTGTGAGTTCAAGGTCAGCCTGAACTACATGAGAACATCTCAAAAAACAAACAAACAAACAAACAAACAAAAAACTTCCAATACCTAACTTGGTTCCTGGCTTATAGTACCTAATAATTAGTGGTGATGAAGACAAAATTCCCAAAAATGCAGAGTAACTTTTTAAAGAATTGTTACCTTTCAGTGCCAACTCTTGTTTTCCCATTAGTTGATGCAAAAAGCATTCATAAACCCAAGCAACATTTATTGTTTAGCCCATGTAGTCCAGTGATGATCACAGTAATAAACTAAGAAGAGTTCACTGCTTAGCAGACAAATAGATGATAAATGAATTATAAATATTATACTAAATCATAAACAAGAATAAAATATATTAGAAATACAGTTGACAGTAATGAAATTTTCATGTGGAGTATTGAGAATGCTGCACTTAGATAAGCAATTAAGAAATACACTCTGGACAGTAGTCCAAAAAGAGGAAATAAAACAAACAAATCAACTTCTGGAAGAGTCAGCTTCTTTAGCAATTCAATGAGACACTGTCCTACTCCAATAAGGATCAAGGATAAACGTTCATATCCTAATGGTGGGAGCAAGCTTAGTAAAATGTCTTTGAAGGGTAACTCTGACATTAAAGAACCTTAAAAAGATTATTTTCATCAAGTTAGTAACTGAAAATATATCATTCAAAAAAAGACAATATGGAAGGCTTCCAGGAAGATGGCGGAACAGTAAGCAGCAGAGTAAACGGCCTCTCTGAGATACAGTCCAGATGCTGGGCTACAGGAGAAGACAAGGAGGAAGGAAGTGGGTCCCCTGGACCCAGGAAGAATCTAAAAGTGAGAATTGAAGCCCACAGAGAGAGTGAAAAAGAAAAACTTAAAAGAAGAAGGCGGTAGCTCCTGGTGTCTTCAGCCGAAGCCAGACCCACTGTGCAAGAGGTGCTGTTGGAACCTAGGTACACACGATCAAGATGATGTGGCGGTTGGTGATCCTGGAGGCCTCTGCAGAGAGACAGCATTGGAGCACAGTGGCAGTGGAGAGGAGTGGCGGACCTGGAAGACCAAACTGGCTGACGGTGAGTGCAGAGGCCTTGGTCCTCCTCCGGGAGAGAGCGATTGGCTGGGAGCCATTTTGGAGTCTGGCAGGATAAGCCCAGAGCCAGAACTGCTGCCTGCTGCCTCCAGCAGCCCCGGTGTGCATCCTAGCAGCCATCCCAGTTTCCCTGCAGGTAACCAGCTCAGTCTGGAGGCAGTGGCCGGCTGGCCAGACCTGCATACACTCCAGGGGTGGTAGTAGAGGATCCCCACTGTGACCAGCCCAGGTCCCCAAGTAGCGACCAGCCCTGCCCGTGTGCACTCCACCAGCCATTGGGGAGCCAACACAGGCTGGGAAAAGCAACAGACAGCCCTGCACCTGCGCACCCAATGGCCACCATCAGACACCTATAGCCAGCACTGTCTAGGAGAACCAAACAGTCTCACTTCAGAGAAATTGTAGCCAATGCAGGAAGCACCTGGGACCCCAGTACCCACTTGTCCAGAAGAATCCAGGAATATGTCAAGATGAAGAAGCAAAAGGCAGTGTCTGGCCTCCAGT
Source organism: Dasyprocta punctata (assembly GCA_004363535.1). NCBI lineage: Eukaryota > Metazoa > Chordata > Mammalia > Rodentia > Dasyproctidae > Dasyprocta > Dasyprocta punctata. Next base: position 105,171 of record RJWM01003842.1, on the reverse strand, counting down.
CCAAACAGAGCAAGTCCAGGAGATGCAAACACAGAAGAGATCAGGAGTCACACACCTGAACTTTCTGAAGCAATGGCAACTGAATTAAAGAAACAACTTCACGAGGCTAGAAAAGAAATTAGAACAGAAACACTCAGGTAAAACAAGAAATGAAAAACATAATAAAAGAATTGCTAAACATCTCTAAAAAAGACATAGATAAAAAATGGAGGAGTATGGGAAAATGAGGGAAACCTTGAATGAACAATACAAAAAAGATTTAGAATACATGAAACAGATTCAAAGAGATATCTGGGAAATTAAAAACTCCACTGAAAGCTGGCAAAACCACTGGAAAGAAACTGAAGACAGACGTTCAAATCTTGAAGACAGGTTTGCAGCTTGTGATTGCAAAAAGAAAGATCTCTTAAAAATAACAAGGAACCTGGAACTAACAATTCAATAGCCGCAAGACAACTCAAAGAAACATAATTTAAGAATAAAAGGTGTAAGTGAAAAAGCAGGGTTCAACACAAATGACATTAAAAGTCTATTTACAGAAATAATATCAGAAAACTTCCCAAGCATGGGAAAAGGAAGTGACTTTCAGATAAGTGAAGCATATAGAACTCCAGCTAGCCATAACCAAAATAAATCTACACCCAGACATAATAATCAAGACCCCAGAAATTCAACACAAGAACAGAATATTAAAAGCTGTTAGAGAAAAGAAACAGATCACCTGTGAAGGAAAACTCATCAGAATCACAACAGACTTCTCAACACAAACCATCAAGTCAAGAAGAGTTTGAAGTGAAGTACTTCAAGTCCTGAAAGAAAACAGCTTCCAACCCAGATTGATGTACCCTGCAAAACTATCTTTCAAAATTAGTGGAGAAACAAGATACTTCCATAACAAAGGAAAACTGAAGGAATTCATAACCACCAAACCAACCTTACTGAAGGACATTCCAGAGAGACAAAAAAAGACCACAGCTCCAGGAACAGTGGCAGAGGGGTATCACTGATGGGGTAAACAATTGAATGGAGAGAAAAAGTAGGCAGCCAATGGCAGGAAAATAGCATGGCAGAGATGAGGCAGTGCATGTTGACCTGCATTCACCAATAAAAAGAAACACAGGCAGAGTGGATCAGGAGACAGGATCCACCAATATGCTTTACACAAGAAATACATTTAACTTGAATGGGGGTTCACAGACTGAAAATCAAAGAAGAACAAGGCTCTATGTGACAGGAAACCAGAAAGAAGTGGGGGTAGCTTCCCCATTAGCTGCAGAGTGGACAAGACATAGCATTTTTATACAACAGAAAGCTACTCAGCTATAAAGAAAGATAACCTCAAGGCTCTTGTAGGTAAATGGATACAACTTGAGATCATGCTCATGGATGAAATGATTCAGAGTCACATGGATGAACATGTTGTCTCCCTCATATAAAAAACTAAAGGAGTTAGTGGGATCCAAAATACACAATATATATTGTGAAAGTGAAAGGGGAGATGTCTAAAAAGGGAAGGCAATGGCCATTGTTAATCTATCATCATGATTTGAATCCTGTATTGTTTTCACTCTTCTGTTTAGTTTGGTTTTATTCTGTTTTGGTTTGTCTAATTTTATTATACTTGATCGCATGGATAGTTATTTCAAAGACAACAAAACATGATAGCCATTATTGATTTCCTATTATCTTGTTTTGAAGCCCTGTACTGCTTTGTTTTGAGTGATTTTATTCTATTTTGATTTGTTTGATGGTGTCTGATGATATAGGCAACTACTTAGAAGATAACAAGAGGCATTATGGTAACCACTGTTGTTTTACTATTGTTCTGAAGTCCTGCATTGCTTCCATTGTTTTGTTTTTATTGGTTTTATTCTATACTATTTTGTTTCATTTTATTATGCCTGATGGTATGGGCAGTTATTTTGAAAATAACAAGAGGCATTATGCTAGCCATTATTGATTTCATCTTTTTTTAAGTTATGTATCATGTTCGTTACTTTGTTTTGATTGACTCTATTCTATTTGGTTTTATTCTCTTCAAAATAAAAATTACAAAAAATGACAATATGTATATATACATATATGCAGATTCATGTATCAGAATATTTGTTAAAATATTATTTGTACAAATGAAAACTGAAAACATTAATATGAAAGTATTTAATAAATTACTGTGTATTGTAAATTACTGTGAACTTAATAAAGTCTATGCTACAAAATTCTATGCAGGCATTAAAATCTTGTTTCCTAGTATTTAATAATGTGACTAAAAATATGTACATAACCATAAACAACCATTTTATATTTTGTCCTATAAAATGACTGCTCTTAAACTCACAGGTTTGTCTGGTTTTTTTTTTTGGTGTGTGTGTGTCTTTTGAGACAGGGTCTTGCTATGCAGTTTAGGCTGGCCTTGAGCTCACTCTGTAGCCCAGGTTGGTCTTGAACTTGCAATGATCCTCCTGCCTCAGCCTTCCAAGTGCTGGGATTACAGGTGTGTGCCACCATGCCAGCTATAAACTCACATTTATAACAGGAAAAATATGGACAACTTTATAAACTATTATATTGTCTATGTTCTAATTAGCTGGAGCAGGGGTCAGCTAAGTTGTTCTACAAAGGAACAGTTTAAGTTCTGTGGGCCGCAGGTCTCTAACCACAACCACACAGCTCTGCTGGGCAACAACAACACAGGCAAGGACTAAAGGATGGGTGTGGCTGCAGTCCAATAAAACCCTGATTACAAAAGTCAGTAGAGAACCAGATTCAGCCAGGAGGCAGTTGAAAAGCTTACTGCTGTGAACCAACATCAAAGTCTATTACATTTTACGTAATTATTTCATTTAGGGAAAATGAAATGGAATTTTAATTACCTTTTCATGTGTATTTTTAAATGAATCGTAATCGCCTTCAGAGCAATTTTATGCTTTTTATTCCTTACACATTTCTTGAACTATTTTCAGTATTTGCTATCTTTAAAAAATTGTTATTTTCTACACACATTCCGTGGAATTTTGGGAACCCAGAATCAAACCCTTGTGGCCAAGACATGACTTCCTCTACATGATCCGTAGCAAGCCTGCTTGAGGATTTCTATAGCAGTAAGTGGGCAACCTTATCCAGCTCTTCCTTACATAAACTTCCAAGAAACTGTCAAATTTCTCCAGTGAACTAACATTTGAATCACTAAAGTGTCCGCATGCACATGGCTCAATTCCTCTAGATTAGCAGCGTCAGTTTGAGTCCCTCTCTTGAACTTGGGTTGCTTGGACAGCCTAAGTATTTAGGACACTGTCATTTTCAATGTCTCCTCTGCTCAGAGAGAGTATGGTCAAGACAGCCACACCGGGCCTGCTCCCTCTCCCCCACCTCCGCCTCCTACCTTCTACCTCTCCTACTACCTCTGGTCCCAGCCCTTCATCACACAAGCTTCCTCATCCCTTTCAAAATCTATCTAACTTTCTTCTAGTTGTTTTCACATCTCTTCTGGAGTGTGACACTTCAACACTGAACTCATCCTAGGCTGCATGAGATCACAGTACTACGTCATCAGGGCTTTTGACAGAAGTTTCACATGCTTGACCAGTGAATTCCAAAGAGAACTATATAATATCCCACCAACACAGGACTTTCTCCTTAGTATTACTCCTAAAAAGGCTCCCTCAAAGTTTAAAAATGTTACCTACTTTGTATACTTAACATAAAAATTAACCACAAAGCTCCAGGAAAATATATAGGTGAATATTTAGATAATGCTGTTTAAATAAAGTGATTCTTACATATGAATTCAAAGTCAGAAATCATAGAAAACAAGATAAAATTTATAGACAGTAAATTTCTGTATCTTAAAAAGTAGCAACGTTTGTAAAATGCATAACTGATTTAATATTAACATAAAGGAAGATCTAAGAAGTAACTTTTTAAGCTATAAGCATACTAGTAGAGGGCTAAATCTCAGGAAAAGAAAACTCAGAGTATGAAAAGATGATCAACCTCATCAACAATCAACATCTCTGGCCTGTAAAGCTGGCAAAAAAAAAAAAAAAAAAAAAAAAAAAAAAAAAAAAAAAAAAAAAAAAAAAAAAAAAAAAAAAAAAAAAAAAAAAAAAAAAAAAAAAAAAACAGTATTATTAATGTCCCAGAGGAATAAACTTAAAAATTTGCAAGAACACTTGAGTTGGGAAATCTTTCTGGAGGATTAGCACATGAATTAGAAAACTTATAGTTCTACATAGCCTTTGGCCCAGAAAGCTTGATATGAGGGAGTAAACTGTGAAACTAGTTGTGCAAATATGAAAAGCATACCTCATGATCATAAAGAATACAAACAATAAAAAGATTCCTCTACAACAAGAGTGGACACACTACCCCCAGGCCTGGCTCCCTACATAAAATTTCACTAAGATGAAGCTGAACTCATTTACATTTGCTTTTAGCTGCTTTTGCTATATAGGTCTGCCCAGTAATTGGGACGGAAATCACATGGCCTGCAAAGCCTACAATATATACTAGACATTTTAAATGTATACACCCCTGACAAGACTAGCAAAGAATATATGCTTTGAAAAGACATACAGTACAGCTATTTAATATGGCTTTGTACACAATTTTACCAATTATTAAAATTTAAAAGCAAATATAAAATTAACATAAATTACACATAATATATAAAATGCATACACACTCAACAGTCAGTAAACAATATACACCAAAATGATGGTATTGGTGATCTCAGAGTATTTAGGGTAAGCATTTTTCCATGAACATCTTGTATAAAACTGCAAAGCAACATATCTATGAAGTAATTGCTTTTAAACTTCATAGGTAAATAGGGTATAAGAAAACCAACTTTACACACCATTTCCTTACTACCACCATCAAACCACTGCTCCTAGTCAGCCAGCTCCCAGTACCTGGGCCCTACTTGGCCAGGGGAGTAGGTAACACTCGTCAATCATCCTGATCCTCCACACCTCTCTGCACCACAAAACCCTCCAGATGCTCTCAAGTACTTATATAATCTGCAGAGCCTCCATCTCTCTTTTAAGGGGACTGCACATTTAGAGTTGAACCTGTGTTCTTCAAAGCTCTCTTCCACAATATGCTCCGAAAAACAAAACCCAAAAAAACACAACAAATAAACAAACAAAAAACCCTAATTTCTTTATGCACAACTTTGTGATAGCTTCCCCTAATGCCTTTTTTTATGTGTCCAACATTGATACTGGTCCATTTCTTACTTTTTAAATCATAAAATACTCTATGCAGTCCTAATTCTTGGAAATGCACCTAAAACTGCAACACTTAAATGGGAAGTTTAAATCAAATGTGTATTTACAGAATTGCTTTAGGTGACTTTTTCAAGGTTGATTTTAGCCTGACAAATCAACTTTTAAAAGACAGGCACAAATATGACTTACGTAAAAGGACCTAAATCAGTACATACTGATCTTTATAGTGTCCAGCTAAATCACCTGGGAATTCCGCTAAAATGCAGATTCTGATGTACTCCCCTGGGGTGGAACCTGAGAGTTTATGGCTAACAAGCTCCTAGCCAAGGGCAGCCCAGCTGTGGGTCCTCAAGACCACTGTGGACCAAAAGGCTGTAACCATCCTCAAAACTTTAGGGGAATATACACGCCGTAGGGAATCTCAACCTGATACTATCTTGCACACATTTTAATTAGTTACTATCAACTCTGACACACTTTTTCCATGTTCTCCATGCCACAGGAGCCTGAAAAGTAGATCTCTTTTCAGGAAGTACTTCCACATCACACACATCTTCTTTAATCAAACTTCTGAGACACACAGTCGTCAACATGCCTACAAAGTATACTATCTGCTTCCTTCTCCTCCTGCTCACTCCTACCCCTCAGTCCTAAGTCTACTACTCCTTGTACTCTCCCAAATCCCCACCTATCTGTCCCTGATTCGCACTTCAGCCTAATTACCAGTTCCTTAAAAAGCACTGCAGTGAAGTGGTCCAAGTATCTGCAATAGAGTTGGAACACTGGACTCAAGGCTCAGTTCTGACACTTAATTCACTTGAGCAAGTACAATGCCACTTCTGTCCATTTTGCTTGATTAAAAAAAAAAAAAAACTATCATACCATGCCTACATATATGTGAGAATTACAAAAAACGCTTAAAAATCATTCAGCAAAATGGCACCAAATTAACATGTAGTAAATGGAAGTGATCACAACTCTGATATACAGCCTTTAATGTTTTCTTTTTCTAGAATGCCACTTAAAAAGTCAGTTAATCCATATGATCTCTAAATAGGAAATGAAATACTAGAAATCTCAGGCCAACTATGATTTACAAATTTCCCTAAAGTTCTCACCGGTTAGTACACTGGAAATATATGGAAGGCCTAGTGATTCCTCTGTTCTCTATTTGAGAGAGGGACCCAAATACATTTTGTAACTGAAATAACAAGGCTGAAAGAAACAGTACTGTTTTAAAATATTATGGTTTATATATTCTAAATTATAATACTCTTCTGTGATAACTTTATGGAAATTTAGTCTAAATTGATATTGATAATCATAAAAATTTAAATCATTAAAATCCTTCAAAGATCCAAAAGAATTTCCTGTAGGTCCTTCTTTGAAGTTTTTATCAACCCTAAAACAATACTGACAGCAAACAGGGTGCAAAAACAGCAACACAGATTCAAGGAGCACACAAACTCCATACAAATTAGACACCTTTACGTAGATATCACAGTGAAACTGGCACACCAAATAAAAACAGCCCTGTGTAGAGCAGTTACATGGCAGGATGAAAAGCTTGTAAGCTTGAGTAATGATCACTTCAATTTGAGGATCTGAGTAAGTTATTATTCTTTGTTAATAAGTGGAAACTTAGCAGTACCTAGATTTGTTTATGCTCTATCAAATCTAATTTTAGATTTTAAATCCCCTCATTACAGACGAGATTATTCAGCCTAAAGGACATTAGCAACAGAAAAGTTCTACTTTGTACTTCTTTAATCCCATATAGGTGAGTCAATCAATATTTTTAAACTAGCTTTTAGAACAAATCATAAATGAGAAATAGCAACTAGGAAATCATGGGGACAATCAATTCACCTGTAATCAAAAAGAGGAAAGAAAGATGAGATATTACTGTATTTCATATTGCCTAAACAAGCAATCACTAGAAAGAATTCCTTCTGATAACTGGCAGTTAAGTAAAAAGGTGGCTTGACCTGCCTATTTGTAAAAATTAAGCAACTCCTTTACATAGTAACCAAGTTGAGACAATAAAGTCAATCCTTATTAAGCCAATGATGTAATTTATAAAATTTATTTCAAGATATAATTCCAGGTGAAATGCTACACAGTGAGATATGAGCATGGAATATGCTAAATGACCATGAACACTACACACTGCAATACAGAAAGTTCTTAGTATGTGTGTAGTTCATTCAATTCCATTTCTAAGATAACATGACTCTAAACCACACACACACATACACCATGCACAGAACAGGTAATTTTCAATGTTCACCATGGAGATTATGAGAACGCCATATAGTAACACATCACTAGAAGAGGATACATTTGACAATGAAATAAACTCAGGATATACCAGGGGAGAAATTACAGAATGGTAAGCACAGTATGATCCTGTTCTGTAAAGGGTCTTTATATCTAGCTACACATGAAGCAAAATCCCTAAGTACTTAACAATATACTAACTGAACAGGACTATAAAGCTCATTAAAAAAAATGCTCTGCATTTTTAGTTTTACAATGAGCATATATTTGCACCATTAGAAAAAAATTATTAAATGTATTTCACTTCAAATCATGTGAGGAAAACAGATTAACACATTTACAACAGGGCCATAATTTGCATATCTCACTGCTGGGGAGCTCTCAACCACTGGAGGGGACAGTCGTGCAAGTGCCACTGCTGGTTCAAGCCAGCAAGTGTATTAAAAGTTACAGGTGTTATGGTTCACACCTGCAATCCGTTTGGGGAAGTTCAAGGCCAGACTGGGCTACATAGTGAGTTCAAGGCCAGCCTGGATTACACAGTGACACCCTGTCTCAACCTATATGTGTATGTATGAATGAATAATGTATGTAAAACTTCATGTGGGCAAGAAGCAAATACCGTGGTGGAGAGAAAAAAGAAGCTGAATTGCTGGGGTAGAAAAGTTGGGAGTTTTGACTTCTAGTAATGCTTGCAAAACAAGTGGTTTTTGCTTTTGTGGTTGTTTTCTTCAATCTATACTTCTTAAAACTGCTAGAAGTAGTTTTCAAAGTAGGAATATGGTGCTCATACTATTTAGCTAAAATCTATAAAGTTGTGTTATGGTTTGTGTCTATGTGGGCCCCCAAGTCTCATGAAGTCATGGAGGCAGCTGAATCCAGCATTTGTGACAGGTTCATTGTCTAGCACTGGGATTGGGGGGGTGAGTGCGGTACCCGCCCAGGGGCGGAGCCAGCATACTACTTAAGGGAAGAAAGGGCGGCATGTTTTTTTTGCCCTCTTGCTCGTTTGCAGCTGCCCCGGACGGCTGTCCCTCAGCCACACCACCCTGCCTTGCAGCCAGTTGAATATGGACTGAAACCTCCGAAAACTGTAAAAAATAATTCCTTCCTTCATTTTGGGCATCAGTATTTTGTCTCAACAATGACAAAAAAGTAAGCAAGGCAAGTTGTCAGTCTGATCTTTAACCACTCACCAGTCCAAGTATTTAAATAGAGGATGCTCAGTTTAATTCCAATTCCCAAGACTTAATGCTCTGATTTAAACACATAGTTCAAATGGTTGATGAAAACCTTAGTCTGGAATAAGTTTCATTTTAAAGTTAGGGAACTGGAAGCATCTGAATTCCCAAATACCAAGAACCAAACTTGACTAAACACAGGAACTTTGACTCTAACATTTTTCGAAAGTCCCATTCTTTGCTACCATGCCATTTAAGAAAAAAATAGATTTTAAAACTTGAATCTTTTCTCATTAAATAAGAGAAAAAAACATTAGTTACTCAAGGGGTAGGCTGGGGTGGGGGTGGAAATGCTCGTTTTTGCTAAGGAAACCAAAGTTTTCTTCCAGGTTCTGGTAATAAAAAACAATCTAAACAATACACATGTACATAATCAGGATGGACCTGTACCAGGTAATAGTGACCAACATAGGGAAAAAAGGTGGGTTGTGAAGAACTGGAGCAGTTGAATATTTATATTTTAAACAACTATCCTTAGTAGGGTCGGAAAAATTCCATTCCACTGCTGTCTTAAAACCAACCTACACAAATATGAACCTCAAGAAAGGTAGTCATTCTTTGAGGGGAAAGGAGATTAATAGTACAAGTAGCAATGTCCTTTTAAAAATGTAGGTGGTTTATAATTCAAAAAGCAAACGAAGAGTAGCACTAACTAGCAGTTATTAATACACAGCTAATGGAATAAAAAAGGTCATGAGAAGTGATGCACAAGTTGCTTTATAAGAATACAGGAATGTAAACAGATTAATTTTTCAATATTTCTGGTATCTTGCCATATTATGACAGTTAAAGGAAAGAAGCTATCCCAAATAGTATACAAATTCAGAAGCCTTTATTTTAAAAAATTCTTCCAACAATTATTTCACAATGGACAAGAATTTAAGCAAATTTATCATACTGCAGTATTTTAGAAATGAAAGTTGAAGTCACTCTGTAAGTTTTCACCTAACACCTAAAAGTACCTCCTGTTGTCAGATTGGTTTTCAAAAATCTTAACATTAACATTTTCCAAACATGCCCTGTTGGCTAGAAGCAACTCTTTCTTTTGAACTTTTCAGAAGATCCCTCACTTACTGTTTCTAACCTTAAAAGTGCACATTTTAAATAAGCCACAAGGGCAAGCATTTCTCATAAAAACAAATTTTTCCAGAAAGTACGCCCTATCCTTAATTAATGGTGAATACATCTGAAGAAATTTCTAAATTCTAATCTGTGAGAAATCAGAGTAAGAGCTTTCAGGTTATTACATTTTCTCTAAAACCAAGAAAGCTAATGTGGAAGAGATGATGAATTTGTGGTTGTGCTAAAATAGACTTTGGCATAATTTGTATTTTTTCTCCTTAAAAATAAGGTGTAGTATAAGCTAATGTAGATGAGAAAGGCACAATACCAAGAAATTGTAACACGAAATTCCAAATTTGTACCTTTAGAAGCTCCAAGTGTCATGGGTAAAAGTGACTATAAAATAAAGCTTCAAAATAGATGTGACCTTTTATATATCAGTGAACTTACTATCCTCACAGTTCAATTTATAAGCTAGAATTTTTCAAGTATCTTTCGACATTCAATCTGAAGGTCTTTTTTTTTTTCTCATATGGAAGAATTTCTTAAATGGAAATAAGGTTATACTTAAAAACAGCTAGTGAACCCAAAAATAATATTTCATTCAAAATTTCCAGTCAGACAGAATCAAGAGTAACCACATAAGCATAAGGAAATTCTCACTGAAATAAAGGTTTTTAGTTCAAAAAAATGTCTATAAGCAAATATTCTTCCAAAGGGGCACTCATGTAAGAGAATTCTGAAGCTGTTAAAACAATGAATCAAAGTTGGATGTGGCAACATGGAAAACACAATCGCTTTAAATAAAAATAACCATGCTACAGAACTGAATATTTAAAAAAAAGAACAGTGGGAGGCATATATAGATATAAAACAGATGATAACACTTCTGAGAGACTACCCTAGAGAAATTCTATTCTGGAATGTGGGAATAAAGTCACAAGGGGAGAATTTTTTTTTTTTTTTTTTTTTTACCTTATACCCTGTGTACACTACATAAATTTTTTTTTTTTTTTGTGCCAAGGATCGAACTCATGACCTTGTGCTTACCAGTCAAGTGCCCGAGCCATTGAGCTATATCCCCGGCTACACTGCGTAATTTTAAAAAATCATAAACATGTATTTTAGAACATCCAAAACTTTCAAAGTTTTTTTAAAAAAACCTGACTGTGCCCAATGCATTCTAGGAAACGCTGACTATATAGGATCAGTTTTTAACCCTTGTTGCCTTTAGCATGATTGTATAGTCAAAATTAGAAGGCTCCTCGGCGTTTTCTTCCTTTGTCTCTCCACTCGAAAATGAAGTGAAGAAAATGCTGAAAATTCAGAATTCAAATTGTACTCTTACTGCTTACATATTAACTTGGAAAATAACTTCAAGATTTCACACATCAATTTTTGCATTAATGGATATTTTAGTCACCAACTGAAATACTTTATCCAGGATCAGTTTTTCTTTTTACAAAAGCCTAAAATTCACCATTCTATTTGAATTAACTCTAAAGCCCCCTTTAGACAAGCACAGACTTCAAAAGTAGATTTAAACATACAGTAAGTTCTCATTGCTGGAGTAAAATAAGCAGATGGTATAGGTTCTCTGGTATATATTCTTGGCAGAAGTCTTCACTGGAAAAAACTGCCATGAATTTAAACTTTACACAACTATTCCAAAATCAGAATAAAAGGTACCACTGGAAAAGTCAACTCAAAGGGCCTGAAAATTATCTGAGTATTTGAGATTAAGAAAACAGTTAAGGGTCAGTTAGTGGCCATTTTGAGGACATGCTCCAGGTGCCAGAGTCAAAGCCAACTTTTGAAATACTGCTGGCCAAATAGAAACAGTATACCATACCCAGAGACAAAGGCACGAAGTATAAGGCCTACACAATACTTAGGCTCTTTCCAGTGCCTGATACAATTTGAGAAATGAACTTTGGATCCAAGTGCTTTCTGAATGAATACTAACAACAAAATAATACAAAACAAAATCCTCTCCAAATACTGGATACAACCATTAAAGGACTGATAAATTTAAAGAAAAAATTGTGGAAACAGACATCAATGCTGTGGTGGAGCTGGCTTGCAAAAGTGTGATCCGTTGGTGTATTTTTCTTTTAAAGTACATTTCAGGACACCAGCTTAGTAGGTCAAAGGAGAGACAGTGACAGAATTTGTAGATCAACTGTAAGCAAACACCACAAAACAATGTTCTGCTTCTTTTATAAGAGACGTCTGTTAAACATTTACTGGTAAACTAGACCACACCATGGTCACAGTCTTCTGTTCGAACACAACGACATAAACAAAAAGTTTAATTAATAACATTGCTTTAAAATACACAAAGAAAAAAATTAAATAATGAGCATTAATTCAATACAATAAATAGGTTAATTTAATACAAATCTAGTTATCTTTAAAAAAAAGCAAATTTTAAAACTGAAGACACAAACTATGTCAATAAAGGTGCAATGCATCACAAAACGGGAGTCACTGTGATACCGTGGATGCGTCTTCAGTCTAAAACATGCTCCACAATTTACTTTATTCTAAAGTATAATTAAAAACTAGAGAAGAGTTGAATTTCATAATTTTCATCAAATTATGAAAGTTAAATGAGAATGCATTTTTAGGTATATAAAATACCGAAACTTGAAATTTCAGAAGATTAAAAAATAAATCTACTCACACATACATGTTATCTCATTTTAGTCCAACAATAAAATATTTACTCCCAAGAGTAAAACTGTAACTAGCTTAACTTTTCTATGCCTGTAGATCGATTTCAAGGATTATATGACAGAATATAAAAAAAGCAGTTAGCAAGTACCTGATACACTGAAAGGCCCTGCAAACCACACCCGACACCACCCCTACTATTCATTGAAATAATTAAAGCAATGTTAAGAAATTTATAATTTCAACTGGAATTTCAATTTTACTCACCAAGCAAGCAAAACAAAACAAAACAAAATCTTAGTGCAGGAGTAGAATGTTTACCCCCACAAAAAAATACTTTTTCAGGAAACACAAATTTAAATATCTTAAAATGTGGTCTGGAAAATCTTTGAGAGTTCACAAGACCCTCTAAAGAGCTATACAAGATCAAACTAGCTTCATAATATGCAGATGTTATATGCCTTTTGCACACTTATGATTTCACAAGTACACAGCATAGTTTTACAGAGTCTTTGCTACAGGATATAAAAAATAAAATGGGAATGAAAAAGCAGTAGGATAACATCACTGTTTCTATTAAGCCACACATTACAAGGATATGCAAAATGTAGAACAATGCACCTATTTTTCATAGTTTTGGAAAAGTTACTTTACATAAAAAATGTTATCTTTAATAAGAAGCAATGGGATTACTGTTACACTTAAAATGAATAAACATTTTAAAATTATCTCTTCATTTTAATAAATCCTGAAAGATATAAACTTTATAAATAAAAGCTATTTGAGGCTCTTCAGTAATTTTTAAGAGTTATGCTTCTAAAACCAAAATGTTTCAGAAATGCTGCTATAGTGTAAAGCAGCAGCTAGGTTATCTTCTTAATTTTACCAATTTACGGGCTCTGTACCAAAGGAGATATGTGTTGAGAGCAAGATACCTCACAGGTAAAAACTAATAAGCTTTTTCAAATTTGCTTTTTAAGGAAGAAAGTAGGAACCTAATCTCTAATTTCACAAAAATGGAGAATAAGCATTTTCTATTTCAGAAAACCAAAACACATGCCTTTAAACCGAGTTCTTACCATCCTAAAAGACAAATTTCTTTCTTGGACAAAGAGATAATAGGAAAGATCTGAATCAACCAGTAAACCAGGAAATTTGAAGGTCTTCAGCCTTGTCACATTCCAGGATTATTTGTGAAGCATTAAACACAATTCTGATGGTCTACATAAAGCTAGAAGCAAATCTGAATATAAAGGTAGAAGTTGATTTTTTTAAACAATGAAAATCCTAAGAAAATCTACTTTAAAGCTGGGTCTCTTCTTAATCTAAATACTTGTTTTTTGTTTCTTTTTAATAGAAATAAGCCAATAAAAGTTCCCATTTCGTTACAAACTTCAAGATTTACTCAGGAAAAAAATAGACTTTAAAATTATTTTGATAACATCTGTTTAATTTACTTCTTAGATGGAAAACCTGGTAGTTATTTAGGTAATGACCTCCAATTATAACTTTTACACATACAAATTTTTTTGGACTTGATACAAGCTAAAACAGAAATTCAAAGACATTTCTTAAGTTTTCCTCCCACGAAAAATGGGACGAGGGAGACCTCACCCTAAAGTAGAAACATTTTAAGACTGTATGAATGCACACATGGACTTGTGCAACAAGTGTTTAATTCTAAGTCATACTGTTCAGAAAAGGGTCGCTTTGCTTACCACAACAGTTTAGATAAGCCATACTTTCAGTCAGATGTGCATGGGATTATAAATCCAAAATGTCAGAGATTTTTAAAACGCTATGACAACTCATGTAGTCATCATTGCAAAAGGCATTCAACATGAACAACTGTTTGAAGAAACTGATATTCATCTTTTAATGCCAATGCTTTTCAAGACTTTGAATCATTTTAAGATAAAACTTTTCATATAGGTATTACATATTTGTATACTCAATTTCACCCTTTCTTGGTAGCACAGATATAATAACAAACCATTGTCAGAAGATGATGTAATACAACGATGTCCTATAAGCTGGGCTGGCTGTCCCTGTACTAAAGTGACTGTGGACGGTGTATGCTCTTCATAAGTCTTTCAGTCGCCTTTCCAAGTCATCAGTTCTTCACTACTAATATGCTACAGGGCTAAAAAATCAAATAATCAAAATTATTTAAATTTTACATAAAAACAAATGGGCTTGCTCCAACATACAGACTTCATGACATATGGACTGCTCAGAGGCATTTAAAAAAATTCCAAGTTTCTTAGCTGTGTTCTGTTTTGATGAGACTGCCAGATTATCTCTGGATGAATGAAGCTTTACTATATATAAATAATCAAGTTCATTTGAATATTAACAAAAAGATATAACTAAACTTAGTATCACTGCTTTTTTTAAACAAAGTGTTCCATAAATTTAAGATAACACTGGGTTCCAGTTTTTCCCCCAAAAGACAAGCATAAACAAATGTCCTATAGATAGTATCAGTTTGTCCAGAAAAGGGGAGAAAAAAAAGAAAAAAAAAAAAAAAAAAAAACAGGTGCAATCATGTCACAGTTAATGCATGTCTGCTTCTAATACATTCAATGACAAAATTTAAAAATCAATAGTTAAAATAGGCCTTTTGCAGTCTTGACAATTGAAGATCTTTTAAAAAAGTTTGTAAATACACATACATGCAAATTCTTCATATATACAAACTTCACAAAATTAACAAGTTGCAAAGAAATTAGAAGTATTACGATGAATCTGACAAGCTACATTTAAATGCTTTTACCACTGACATATTCCTGAATATAGCAGTCTAGTAGTTTTAATAAATTTTCTACATGGCCTTTTTATAAAAAGTTAGTCACTAGAAGTCTTTAAGAATTCAAGATGTTCTCAATTCACTACTCATATTTAAGGCCACTTTGGTAAAGGCATTGCAGCAAGAACACAAAACAATAGCATATTTTCTAATATTTATTTTTTTCCACCTGCAAACTGTAGCAAAACATGATCAGCTTTATTATGCAGACAGGTATCCCTCTACATTTTAAAAGAATTTAGGCATGTATAAATAGAAGAGCTCTTCAGAAAGGAAAAATTCAAGAATGAATAAAACCTTTCACTTTGCCTTTGTAACTTTCCAGTAGTAATGGTTAAAATGATTTTAGTTCATTCATTCCAAGATATATGACAGCACCTTAAAAGTGGCTGATCTATCTCCCCAGTAACATTTTCCACATAACAATGTGTTAAAGTTACAAATACTGATATGCACAAATAGCTAATTTCTAAGAAAAATATGTACAGTACTGCAGCATAATGAATGTGGTATCTGCAATAACTTAATATTAGCCAATTTTTAATATACATGATACCGCTATCTTTCTCTGCCAATTCACCAGTTAAAAGTTGTTACCACAGCCCTCTGTTTTGCACTTATTACCTGGTGTTTAATACACAATGCAGGCTTTTTAAAGACTTCTCTTGTGTTTAAAGCTAAGATCAGTGAAACAAGACAACAGTGCAAGAGGCGGAGCGATGTAATGTGACCACATAAAAGTTCGTTCCAGTAAAGTGTATATATAAGGCTATAAGAACGGGTTGGTTGATGAGCTTCCTGTTGGAAATTGTCCTGTTGGTGCACCAGTCTACAGAAAAATACAAAACAAAATAAATAAAAGTGGTATGCCTGCAAAATAAGAAAAAAATTAAACTGCACTTAATTTAATCTTATTTAAACTTTACTTATGAATTATTAGTATTGACAACATTCATCACTGTTAATAGAAACAGACAGAAACTTCATGAGTCAGGGACTATGCTTTTATCAGTCAACATTTCATATTACTGTTCTAATAGATTCCAGGGACTTGGCCCTTTAAAAAAAGAGTAATTTGTGATTCTCACGAGAAGGAGTCCAAAAAAGACTCCTTCTCATAAGGTTTCACTAATCCATGGCCTCTACTATAATGGTGTTTTGAGAGAAAGTATGTACATTTTGTATTACAAAATAGCTTATTTACTGTCAGTGTGTTGATCTGCAACTAATTATCTGTAACGCTCAGATAAGGATGTCTCAGTTTGTATAATCCTCAGGTGTTCTACCAGAATATCAGAGAGCAGGCATCGCCACATTCGGTTTTCTCCAACTGGAAAATGAGATGTGAAAACTTACGAAGTGCTTAAAATTGAATTTCACTCACCATAAAAGGATTACTAGATACTCCAGCAGCTGCAACTTGACCAAAAGGGGTCACCACTGGCTTTGTTTGTCCAAATGCTGCAAAACCTGCACCTTGTTAAAACAAACACCAATTATTATCTCTGTCTTCAAGAAATGGTCTGATGCTTATAGTCTCTATGTTTCTGAGAAATTCGGGCCAAAGCAGCAAGAATAAACTATCAAGGGTAAATTGTTAGGTCTGATGCTCTTTCAGACGTCAGTGACAAGCTTCCGAGGTTATGTTTTAAAAAAAGAGCTTCACAGAGATCTGCTGAGATGTCGATGCCAACTTCCCCAGCTGTGTAAATTAGAGGATTTAATGAACTGATGGGTTTGTGATTATTTGTGAGGGACTACGTGAACAACACAATGGTTTCAACGAGAACACCACAAAATTTTCTGGAATTATTTTATCATTTATGGTTCTATCATGAGCCGTATTTCCAAATTTTTATCTAATCACTTAGATAAAAAAGAAAACATATATTTGTAATTCCAGAATAATCTTCAAATCTGAAGCAAATGAGAAATGGGTTAAAAAAATAGTGGAGTAAAATCTTCACACCTCTTCTAAAAACAAGAAACTCTCAACTAAAGTATAATCTATTTTTAAGATTTATTTTTAAGACAAAATCAACAAATCCTTATACAAAAGAGCACACAGGGAATATTTTTGTGACAGAAAACAAAACAAATACTCTAGGGGTCTATAAAGTTTCCTTTCCAAATCAAGGAGCAAAGCAGAGCATGTATAATGAATTAGTGAGAATGACACTGGTGATTCTGAAAAACATAGAAGAACAAGTTTTCTGAGACCAAAATCACTAACGGCTTCAATTTTTGTGTAGTAAACACCCAGAACATAACTCTATAAAGACATTCTTAGATAAGTCATTGTCTCAAGCAATTAACATTATGGTATGTAAAAGATACCACAAGTGGACCTGCAGCTAGACAAATATTAGACCTTACCATTGGGCTGCTGAGAAAAAGCTGTCTGTTGAGGGAAAGCTGCTTGGGCCGGGAAGGCAGGCTGCTGGAAACTGCCACTAAAGCTGGTGGGAAGACTGTAGGGAGCAGGGGTCCCAAACCCCGCAGGCATGCTCATAGACGCTGTGCCGAAGGATGCCGCTGGAGAAGAGAGAAAGGCGCCTCAGTTACACCCCGAAGGGCAGTGTGTTTCTAACACTTACCACTGTACAGTAAGGATCACTTACCTGGAAAATGTTAAGATGTATATTAAGGGCATTTGAAATCCCAGAATTTCAACGAAGTTAGTAATGAGTTTAAGCATTATAAACCTCTCCATAATCTAAGAAATTTTGTTGTTCTGAAACCCGATGACCAAAATGAAATTACTAAAGCTGTCATGGGAAAGTCCAAGAAAAATTCTCAAAGAAACAGAAAGTCTGAACAGTAGCTGCTTTTGTAAGCCTCTCATAATGTAATTCATATGTAAACAAGTATATATTTTTGTTTTTGGTTTTTGCTATACTTTTTTTTATTTTCTAAAGTGTTTGCCATAATGCGATATGAGCATTCCTGGAAAAAATTTTTAAACTCTGCAAAACAGATCACTAAAAAATAAAAGGATTTATGGGCCACAGTCAGAGGCAGACCGCTCAAAACTATGCGGTTTAGTAACTAGAGTCAAAAACTAAAGCCAAAACAACCCCAATTACTCATTTATAAACCAATCCCAATTATAGAAACACATGTAGTAGCAAAACACTGTGCTACCACTAATAAATATTTAATACAGCACCTTCCAGCTATATGTTCTAGGAAAGGACTCGGTGAAATCAGATTGCTTTAAAACATACCTCTAGTAATTACATAACACAATGGTGTTAGCATGTTATCCAAAAAAAAAACCATCATTTGCCGAATTTCCTGATGTTAAAAACTTTACCAACTCAATCACTGATCTGTGATACAAAAAGTTCATACTAAAAATGTTGCATAAAATCATGTTTCAATTTCTCAAAACTGAAAAACAAGTTACAGATGTTGCCCAAAGTAATGCTCATAGTCCTAATGTCATCACGATACAATTTTACTCACTCCCACTGGACTATCAAACTTTTAAAAGTTATTTGTCCATCACTGACAAGAAAAAAGGAAAGACAGGCTACTGGGAAGCAAGTGAAAGAATAATAAGCACACTGCAAGGGAAACAGAAGGGTTTCATTACAGACATTAATGCACTGACATACTGACAAATCACTGTTTAAAAAAAGCACTAAAAAGCAAAACTTGGATACGCTGAAGCAAATCAAACTCCATGGAATAATGTGGTAAAATGGTTTGATATATCGCTTGAAGTACTATGAATTCAAACTAAAGGAAAAGAATCAAAACAGCTATTAACACTGTATTGTGACCATGGAGGTAAGCAATAATGCTTTTTAGCATTAAAACAGAATCACTACAAAGATTTTCATGTAACCGAATACAATGTAATCTTGATGCCACACATCCATGCCCACTCCATTTTAAAACATGGGAAAAACTTAATTAAACATGCAAGGATCCAGAAAAGTAGCAGAAGCTTCCACAAGCAAGTAGACAAATTGCTACACAAATCTAGATGTTAGTTGTGGCCACCTACCAAAATGAGCGTGAGGAAACACTTGAGAATGCATTGCTCCAGAAAGGCCTTATGGAAAGCCATAAAGAGACCAATGTCAATTAAGTCATGGACAAGTATTATTAAAATAAAAGTAAATGTTTCATTAAAGAATTTTAAAATTAGATTTATGCCAGGTGGGTAGCATAAAAATATACTATAAAAACATTCACAAAATGAGACCTTTTATTTTAACTATACTCATGACATTATTTCTACTGCTTAAAGTGGAGTTTAAAACAATACCAAATAAAGAACACTGGTGAATTCTATTTTTTAAAAATAAGCACTTTTCATGTGAAGACACAACTGTATGCATAAAAAAGATTTTATAGGCATTATGAGCTACCCTCCAAAATATCATTTAGTGTGCACAAATCCAGGTCTTGGAGACAGCACCTGAACAATGCCAGATAGCTTTATTTACCACTCAGTAACTAGAAATACTCAGCTTAAAATATAAAGGTGAAAGAGGAGAAAAAAGAACACTGCAACTGGAATACATCTTACCTGGCATGTTTGAGGACAGAACTTACAAGTAAGTAAACACAGTTAGTAGAAGACAAGTACTACTGTTAAGTACTCAAACTTTCTGTTTAACAATGTGGAGTGGTGGGTTCTACAATATGTTTCTATGTATTTTCAGTTAGAATACTTTTAAGACGAGGATAAATCTTAGAAAACAGTGACAGAAATGAGATGCTTCTGAGTCTTGGTTCAGGCATTTTCTAGCTGCATGATGGTATTTAACAACTATAAGCCTGAGTTTCCTCCCTTGCCAAGGGAAGGGACGCGGGGGCAGCCATAGTGAGACCTCACACTTCACCAAAGCTGCTATGAAGATTAAATGTGTAACAGTGAATTAAGTAAAGAGTAAATATTTTTTAAAAATTTTTTTCTTGATAATTTATAAAGACTTTTTCATACTGTAGTCTGAATTCAACAAAAAAAACTAATGGTTCTGTGATAAATAAGTTCGGTCATTTTACATTTATCTCCTCTTGGAGCACTCTAAAGGCTGTGAAAAGTCCTACATTTACCAACACTAGTCAACTGTGGTTATCCCAGCATTTCCCACATGTATTTAGGCACAGAATCCCTCTCCATAGAATATGTACAGGAATATCTCAAGTAACAGTGATTGTTAGCCAATATTATCCACTATACACTAACTTTGGTACAAAAATGCTACCCGCTCCTTCCATGGCCAAAAGTTCTTGAGTTCCAAATTGAATCCAACTTGCCCATTAAAAGTACAGAATTCAAGGTTTCTTATATAACCAAAGTTGTACAATATTACCACAACCTAGTTTTAGGTTACCTTCATCCCTTCTTAAAGCAATTCCATACCTGCCAGCAGTTTGCCCCCACAGTGCCCACTACTACTACCAACTCCTGGGAACCACTAATCAATTTTGTCTCTAGACTTTCGCCTATCTTTGGCACTGCATACAAACAGAACCATAAATATGGAACCTTTTGTAATCAGCTTGTTTTACTTAGAATAAGGTTTTTCAAGGTTCATCCACGTAAGAACTTTCTTTTCAATCAAAAAATATTCCACTGTATGCCCATTCAACATCTTGTTTCATCACTTGGTGATATATGGGGTTCTGAACTTTCACTTTTGGCTACTATGAATTATTAAGCCATGAACATTTGTGTATGACTTTTAGTACAGATTTGTTTCCATTCCTCTTGGGTATATTTTTAATACTGGAAGTGCTAGATAATGTTGTTAACCGTTTCAAGGAATGTTCAACATGTTTCTCAAACACATCTCACCACTTCACATTCCCACAAGCAATATGTGAAGTTTCTAATCACTCTATTTCCTCATTAATGTTTATTACTATCTGTATACTACAGTCAACCTAATAGGTATAAAGTGACATTACACAGTGGTTTTGATTTATATTCCCCTACTGACTGATGATACACATCTTTTTTCATGCTCACTGACCATTTCGGAGAAACACCCATTCGAATCTTTTGCTTTTTTTTTTTTTTTTTTTT
>RJWM01003842.1:0-83723 GCA_004363535.1 Dasyprocta punctata | reverse complement strand
TTTGCTTATTTTTTAATCTGCGCAGTAATTTTATTATTGAGTTATAAGGAATTGTTTGAATTTTCTCAATGTAAGTCCCTTATGTTCCTATAAAAAAAAAAATGACCTATACAATCCAATCCAATTTTCTTCTTAAGTTTTCCCCGTTTTTCTCAACTGTCATTCTTTTTTGTTTTTTGCATTAATCTTCATCTCCAGAGTCTACTAAGATGGGGAAGTGGGTGTACTGAATATTTAGATATAAACAAGGAATAATACATAATGCTGATATGTTTATGTTTCATGAATACAAAATCAAGCTGCAATGGAAAACAGCATTAGTTTGGAAGCATCCTAGGTATTAGTATCAGGTTAGCTATTACTTAACTTTAAACCCTAATAAAGCAAATTCATTACCATCTTTGCAAATGAGTTTTTATCTACTATATAAAAAAATAAGATGTAGCATCAAGGTTTTACTTATGCAATCTTTCAGCTCTGTAGTTCTATAAGTTACTTTCTTGATTTCCTGCAAAAAAAAAAATTCTCTAAAATCATTTCCTCACTTTTTAAAATAAGAGGGAAAAAAGGCATTCATTCATTGGTGAAAGGAAAACAATCTGGAAGAGAAATCTCCTAATTATTGAAAAATAACTTTACTAATTAGATTCAATGACTGGAAAAATAAAGCTAAGTATCATTGAATCCTACAATTAAAAAGATCTTAAGCTGTACACATTACTCTCCTAAACAAAGTTTCTATATGTTAAAAGAAATTTAAATTCCCAACATTTTATAAATTAAAAAAAAATTAAAATGTGTATTTTAAGAATGAAATGTACCAGTAGAATTTTTCAGATTTCACATAGAATTATGATGCAAGGTCTTCTTGCTAAAGCTACCTCAAAATGTAGCAATGCAGTATTAATCCATTTAAAGATAATAGGAAATAATTCCTAAAGAATATTAATTTTTCTGGTATAAAGCACTGAAAACCCCTAACCATTTGTCAAAGTACTGCTTACCTGTCTCCTTCAACAGAAACATTTGCAACTAACATTTGTTTTAGTCAATTCAATAACCTAATAATGGTGATCAATGGGATAAATTCAAACTGGCTTATAATGTTAAAAATAGTTTATCCACAAATAAAAGTGTGGGCATAGATTTACCTTTCCAATATTACTTTGCTAATATTAAAATTAACTTATATCATCTGTACATTTTATAATTTTATATCCTATGTAGAACCATAACTTATAAACCTTTCATACTGTTAATAAAATAAGCAAAAAAGTCCTTAATTCTAATGATAGAACCAACTCACACTCATGAGAATAAAATACCAAGTATGGTTTTTTCCAAGTACATAATATAACAAACATAAAAGCACACAGGGTGGTATGCACCATTGGATTTCAAACCAGTCCTGCCAGAGAGAGAATACTGGTCACATTCTATAGATGAGGACAGCAGTAATGCTCAGAGAACTAAATACAACTCAGTCAAGGTATAACGGAAGTTTCCATTACTCAGTTGTTAAATGGGGTTAGGGTTTGAACAATTCTTCAACAGCATGTTGCAAATGACTTTAGCACAACAAATGTGAGGACATTTTACATCATTCTTACCCTACTGATCAACAAAATACAAAAAGTTTTCTTAGGATCACCCACCAAGTAATTAAATCAGGATTTGAACACAAATTTGGCTGGCTGTACTTAAAATACAGCCATTTACTTTTTTAAGCCTCAGATTCTGTGACTTTCACACAGTAAAAGAGAGAAAATTATTTGATGAGAATTGAGGTCACAGAATGTACAAAGTCCTTGTCATGTCATGAGACATTTTATAAATTCATTCCACTAAGTCAGAATAATATACCATACAACAGAAATATTGCATACATCGCACTCATAAAGAAAATATAAATAGAAACTTAAATCAATTGTTAGGTATGCCTTAATTAACAAACAACAAGCAAAACAATGAAATTTAGAACATTCACTAATTAGGGTAACAGTACTTGAATTAAATCGGTATTTAAAAAAATTAAATTTGATATGCAATTCAAATACATATTGAATAGCTATCATGTTAGTAACAAATTGTGAGTAAAGACATTTATCTAAAAGACAAACAGCAGTTATTCAAACTTCTCATCTTGCCAATGACAAACAGATTTACTAATATAGTAATTACTAATTCCTAATGCCAATTTATGTTAGAAGTACTCTTCTCCAGATTTCCTATCAACATTTGCTATCTATGGGGTTAAAGCTTTGGTTCTAAAAGTACTGGGACAGGTGGCACACACCTGTAAACTTGAGAGGCTGAGGCAGGAGGACTGCCGCAAGTTCAAGGCCAGCCTGGGCTATATAGCAAGACCCTGTCCCAAAAAGCAAACAAGAAGGGGTGGGGGAGAGAAAGTGTTGAAAGAAAGAGAGAAGAGAGAAAGAAAGTCTAGATTTAATGGCTATCTTAGCTATACTACCCACACTTACTGACATCCCAAGATAATGGCAAAGAGCTCTGGTATTCAGCACAATGGAATAAAACTCTTCAGAAGTACAGAATGAGAGATGTGACTGGCATGATACAAATCAAACAGAAAAACAGGGTGTGTGGGTGTGAAGTAATGGGGAAAAATTCATCAAAGAAAATACTGAAGTATTACACCAAAACTCTACCAGGTGCCTACAATCTAAAACGTGAATACACTGGAAGAGATGCACTAAAATAAGAGTTAATTAGAATTCATGTAACAAAGTTCATTATCTGGGGGAGTCTCATGAGGGAAAAAACACTCATAGTAATGTTCTATTAAGAATGAATGATTTAAAGCTAGGCAGTATAACACACACCTATAATTCTACCACTTGGGAGACTTAAAATAGGAGAAAGGTTTAAAGGTCAAGGCCAACCTATGCTATAGACAGAGTCCCAGGGAGGAAAAAGACTGACTTAGAGCCAGTAATTCTAGAACCAAGTCACAAAATCAGTCAAAATCTCTGTGCTCAAGCTTTTCTTTTACTACAAATTAGCTAGTGAGTTCAAGGAAGAATCATCTCCATGTTTGAGATTTCTTACCTGAAAAATAAAAGCTCTGACCAGAAAAATAGACACTGGATAATTTCTCCTTGGGCTCCCTCAAACTGTTAAATTCCAAAATTGTATGAACTTTCAGCTAGCATTTGCGTTTATGGGCAAACTCTTCTAACCATTTCTCATTCATTCCAGTAAAAGAGGTTTGATTTTTCTGATGGTGTTCCCATGATTCCTTTCTGATAAACTCCCCCCATTTAATATTCCAAAATCTGTCTTTTTTTCCTTACCTGTTGCTCCTCTGGCATTGGTCTGAAATGGATTTGTAGAAGATGCCACAGAAGGACCACCAGCAGCAACAAATGGATTTGTGGAAGGTGTAGCTTTAAAAAGTGAGAAAATACACCATAAAAATCCTAATATATTTTGTACTTAAGATTTAAAATATTTCACGGTATTTATGAAATCAGAAAACAACCTTTTGGATAATAAATTATTGCAATAATTTATTATCAAAAAGGCTATACTTCCATTAGTTTATTAAAGAAAATGCTACCATTACGTATCTCTTCTTCTCTATGGAAACCAATACCCGTAGAGGTAGATAACGATACATCCAAGGAGCAGAAGCACACACATACCTCCGAATGGAGCAGGCACACTTGAAGCAGCAGGCTGAGTCTGTGCCGAAGCACCCACTGGCACTGTTCCAAAAACACTGCTGAAAACAAGGAATTTAAAACAGTCCATACTTTTTTAAAAAAGCAATCTGCCTACCACATAACTACAAAGTACGGAAACACTAAACATATCATGTATTACAACAGTTCTCAGATTGCAAGTCTCAAGGTAAGTTTACATTTTGAAAAATTAGAGACCCAGTAACAATTTATTTGTGCTATATTTGTCAATATGTATCATGAAGAAATTAAAGAATTCTGGGGCCGGGGATTTAGCTCTGTGGCATAAGCACCTGCCTGGCAAGTGCACGGTCATGAGTTTACACCTGGTACCAAAATAAATAAATAAATAGAATAGAATAGAATGTTTAAAAAATATTCTTCAGATTTAAATATAGCCATTAGACAACCTACATCTCATTAGTACTGTCAAAAAACTAGATTTTGAAAACAAAAAGAACTTAATGAGAAGCCTAGCACTATTTTTTATTTCTGCAAATCCCTTTAATGGCTGATTTAACAGAAGATCAATTTGTTGTGATGTTTCGATTGGAGTATATGAAGAACAAGTGGCTTTACAAAGATACACAGCTGAACAAAATAATTCTTTTGTAGCTATTACATGTATAAATAAAAAGTGTGTCTGTTTATAAATAACAGTAGGGCACTTAAGAAAGATGGAATTAGTGATGGCTTTTAGCACAAACAGTTCTAAAAACTAAGATTACAACACACTACTTTAGTCTCTATGCCTGAAAACTATACCTTAAAAATACATAATCTGACTACTAAATGGATTACCTGCTGAGTTTAACGTGTATACAACTGTCCATTTAAAGATATGTACATAATCTTTTAGTTAAATTTTAGCATTCAAGGATGATAGTAACAAAATTTCTGATGTAGGGAAGAATAAAATTAGGACAATTACTCAAGGATTATATTTTTACTACTAAATTAAACTCAACTTTCTCAAATTTAAAAACTACTCAATTCTTTTAAAATTATATCCCCCAAATAGTTATTTAATATGTAATTCAGAATTGAAAACAAAATTAAAAGGTAAACACAAAGCAGGAATGCCAAGACAAAGTACCTGCTAGCATTACTAGTGGACGTGTATGCATTACTGGAGGTGGCTGCAGAGCTGAAGACACTGTCTAACTCGGCCAAGGCTGCATACTTATCTGAAGACGCACTTGACTGACTGGGAACTGAAACCACAGAACCAACAGGAGCTTTACCTGTGGCCCCAAAACCACTCCCTTGATCACCACCTGGAAACAAACCAAAAATCAATCAATCAATCAATCAATCACACATTTGCAACAAACACACTCCCAACAAAACAGAGGCACACCCAAAACTGTTTTGGAGCTAAAAGATTAAATCGACAAGATTCTGGACTTTACTAAATGATTTCAGTAATACTGGACAAGATTAATTCCCATATAAATCACTACGGTGAAAACATAATTTCTATTTCTGTAACAAAAATCTAAGAGTCTGTTTCGGATAACAATCATAATATGTCTAGACTATTTCAAAGAAGAAATTCTTGAATTCAAGACAAGTGGATTTCATTGAAGTAAACACAAACTCATAAAATGGTGGGCCAAATGTCAATAACTTTTACTAGTATTATCATTTCCCTAGGGTTTTTTCATTAAAAGTTAGAGACGATTTTAATACAAAGCACTTACTAAGCACTTATTGTATGTCAGGCATGGCTGTAGTACCACAAATGCAACAATACACACAACACAGCTCCATGAATTCAATGCTGTTATCATTCTCATTTTGGAGATAATAAGGACAGGCTCACAGATCAGGATGCAGAATCCAGTCTATCTCTACTAGATCCTGACCTTAAGAGCAAAACTTGATATAAAACTATAGTATAAACATAATGGATTTAGCCAGGTGTGGTGGCACACTCCTGTAATGCCAGCACTCGGGAGGCTGAGGCAAGAGGATCGTTGCTAGTTTGAGACCAGCTTGGGCTACAAAGTGAGCCCAAGGCCAGCCTGAACTGCAGAGCAAGACCTTGTCTCAAAAAGACCAACAAAAAAACAAAAACAAAATAAAACAAAACAAAAAAAAGATAATGGATTTAAATTAAAAAATACTAATAGAAAATAGTTCAAACTGAATGCATTACAGAAATCACCAAATAATCTTTCCATTAAGCTCTGTAATGAAATTTACTCACGTTATGCCACAGAATAAAGAACGTTCTCTAGGGAAAAATAATTTTTTTTTCAATTTTCTTTTAAAAGTACTTTAGGCCAGGTATGGTGGCACACACCTGTAATTCCAGCACTAGGGAGGCTGAGGCAGAAGGATTGCCATGAATTCGAAGCCAGTCTGGAATTCCACAGTGAATTCAAGACCAGCCTGAACCACAGCAAGATCCTGTCTCAAAAAAAAAAAAAAAAAAAAAAAAAAAAACTGTATAGATTAATTTCTGTGCCTTCAGTTTTATAGTTGATTCAGGTCCAAAGGTATCAAATGACCACTTTACTCAAAACGCAGACACAATTTCTACATAACTGAGAAAAGTATAACATTCTCAGATGTTAATCAAGATACCAATTTTAAAGCACTGCTTGATAAATAAATTTGTAACTGTTTTGTTTAAAGCTTGATACCTTGCCCAGCACTGAAGATATTGTCTAAATTAGCAAGTGCTGCATATTTGTCTGCTGTCTGTAATCCAGGTTTGTTTGTTGAAACTTTACTAACAGCTGGTGCTGCCTGATGACTCTGGGAAGTACTGAACGTTCCAAAATCAGCACTGGAGGATTTGGGGAAGTTATCAAAATGAGCAAAATTAGCATTTACTGATCCAGCACTTCCACCTGTAACAGAATAAACAGAGCATTTGAAATTCATGAACTTTTCCCAATAACCCTTGGAAGATTACTGATCACTTCTTCCTAAACTAACTGTCCATAAGCATTATAAGATATATATTTATATATGATTTTATAATCTGTATGTCTTAAAAATCGATGACTGGTAAATGGCACTCAACTTTAACCATCTAAGGGTGACTTTTTATAATTTGTGAAACTAGGCCAATATAAAATAACATCTAGCTCGGGATAAAGAGTATAATAGAGTAGTAGGGGGCTAACTCCATGATATCTTGTTGAAATTCAGTTATCCATAAAATAATCCTATATACTATGCTCTTCACTAGTTCCTCAAGACACTATAAACAAGATGCAAACCCTCTTACTTAAAGGATTCAAGCACTTAAAGTTCCATGGACACATGGTTTAAACAAATCCCAGTGGTTGGGATTAATGATGGTTAAAATGCATTATTTTAATCAAGAACTTCTTAAAAGATGGTCCCTGCACCATAGACTCATTTCATTTGAAAAGCTGTTACTTAATTCTACATAGTAATTTAATGTGCACTGATTATTTTGTTCACAGTAAAATCATACCCTATCACACAGTTGAAGACATAAAAACACAGTATATTATGGCAATTTTTGACTTAACAAAGGACAATTCACTTAATAGTCACTATGGCACATGTCCTGCTATATCTTTTAAAGCACAACTAGACTGTCCTAAAACACAAAAGACTAATGCCAATATATTTCATTACATACTTTTCATACTCTATCTTTGATACACTAGTTATTTACCCCTAAACCATACTTTCAGCAATCAAAATTGCATTTTTTTTACATATACTATATGTAAAGGTGACAACAAAATGCACTATTTTAAAAAAAAAATGAAAACACTCCTCTACAAAAAACACAAACACTTTCATCAGTGAGTCCTTCAGACATTCTAAATCAAACACACTCATAAAATTCTTTCAGTAATTAAACTCTTTCAATTAAAATCTATAAAATACAACACAAAACATCAAAAGCAGCACAAGATGCCTACATGATAAAAGAACTTACTGTGAGTAGCCTGGAGAGGAAAAGCTGAAGTAAATTCACCAAAACTGCAGCTAGATGAAAGTACTCTAAATGCTGGACAGTCAGAAATTAAGTAAACGATGAAAGTTAAAGAAAAAAAAAAGAAGAAATTGAAAGAAAAGGCTTTGAGACAACACATACACAGAATTAAAAAGTTGAAAAAGAAAAAAGTAATCAACCAATGATCTAAACAAGGGTTCAAAGAGTTTCCAAAAACAGTATGTACAGTTTGTGAGAGTATTCTAATGTATAAAGACCAATTCCTGTACAGAGAACTCTTTTCACAATTGATTAAGGTGATCATTAACAATCTACTCTTGACTAAATATTTAGAATTTTTTTCAAGCCACTGTTCTTAAAATTAATTTTTAGTTACATAAAAGTGGGTAATTACTATTTCCCTTAATTCAAAGATGTAACAGCCTTAAATCAGCATGTTCCATGAATCTAAAACATACTTAGTACTTTAAATGTCTTTGTGCACATAAGATTTAAGAAGATTCATGTACAGGAAAAGGAGAAGAATGGATTTTGTAAATTAGACAACATACCAAAGAGTTCAGAAAAACAAATGAACATAGAAAAAAAAATACATTATATTTTTCAGGTTTCCCCAGAGCTTTGAAAGACAGAACTATTTTTAAAGTCAGGTAATTAACAGAATTCAAATTTAATTTTTCAAAACTACATCTACAGAGTTTTGTTTTTTAAAACAAACACTGAAGCAGAATGCTGGAGAAGTTCTACCTGTAGTTTGGGGCTGAAAAGGAGAGTGACTTGCTGTGGGGAAACCTCCAAAATTACTCGAACCACTAGACTGTCCAAATGCATCAAAGTTTGCAAAATCTGCATTTGCAGAATTCTGAGCTGTAAATGGTAAGGAACAACAGATGTTAATGAATATGAAAACTATAAATGAAAATACATGACAAATGAATTTAAGACTTTTATGAAAAGTGTCAATGTATCACATTTCATTTTAAAGAGTTCGTGTAGAAATCAGACTTTAAATATACTATAAGCATTTAACACAATTATATTTACAAAGGCTATCCAGAAAATTCCCTGAACATACTTTGTGAAATGATAAATTTGTACACAATACCCTTTAATGGCCTACCGAATAGTATTAAAAAGTGACTGTATTAACATAGGGAAATTGAACTGACAGCAATGACTACATGATGCACAGTAAACAAACGTGGGATATATTCTGGAAAATTCACTGATTTAAACTGATACTTCATTATGTGAATCTTAAGAGTAACCTAAATATCTAAAGTACATTCTTTAAAACGTTAAAAAATACAGACACACAAAAATGAAAAAAAATGTATAAGCTTCTGATCACCAAACTTCAGATAGTCACATTCTGTTAGAAGTCTGTCATTTTAAAATCATGCTAACAATTTAAGAAACAATGAAAGCCAGAAACATTTATAACATTCAGGGAAAAAAAGATCAAGATACATTTGGTAACTGGTACAAAATTCCTAAGTGCAAAATTTCAGACTTTCCTAATTTTAAGGTAAAAGAAAAAATTAAAAAATTTTACTGAAGTGCAAAATAGATGCTGGAAGAGCTTCTAAAAGGATATGATGCAAAGAACATTTAATATGGGAGAAAGAAATGCTAATGGAAAGAACAAAAAGCACGTGCAAAAGATGGGGGAAAGGTTAGATATTGTAAATATAGTAAATCCTTTGCAGGCAATGCTAATTTAGTATGCATCTGGAAAGAAATAACTTTGCAAAAAAGTACAGTCATATCTAAAATCCTAGATAGTTTGTTTTTTTTTTTTTTTTTTTTGGTGGCACTGGGGATCAAACTCACAGCCTCGTGCCTGGCAGGCAGGCGCTTAAGCCACTGAGCCAAACTCCCGGCCCTAGTTTTTTGAGACAGGGTCACACTATGTAGCTCGGAATGGCCTTGTGCCCACGTTGTAGCCCAAGCCAGCCCCGAACTCACAACACTCCTCCTACCTCAGCCTCCCAAGTGCTGGGATTAAAGGCATGCGCCACCACGCCTGGCTGACAGTATGTTTTTTATAAGAGTAAAAATGTTAGAAATTCAAATGACCACCAATCACTTAAATGTATTTCATATGAAATACCATATGACAGAATAAAGCATGGTGGCCACTAGAAACCATACAAAGTATTTAGCACCATGCAAAACTTTTATGCCAAGGAAAATAAGTTAAAAATTCCAATTATACTTTCACTTGCCAACTTTTCTTACAGAACATAGCATATTATACACATTACAAAATCTGCATTTTTTAATTAACTAGTAGGATTTCAAATCAGTATCATTTTCTTTTGTTTGCCTGAGTTTATAGCAGTTTTGCAATGAATATGTAACGAAGAAGCTACTGAACAAAAATTTCACCCAACAAATCAACATGTTAGACCCTATTTTAAGAAAATCATGAAAACTTAAAAGCATTTTTTATGATTATCATTATGCATGTATCTGAATGGGGACAACAGTAGAGCGGGGAGGATTCACCTCACGCAGACCCTCTTTTACCAAGTACCTGACTGTACCACGTGCCTTCTGAAATGAAGGATGCCACTCCATATATCAAGTCTCATGCTTCACTTGAAAACTTTTTGTCACCCATTTTCCCCCTCTCAAACATTACAAAAAGGTGCCTAAATTAAAAACTTGCTTATTGTATAATAATATAAATTTTGCATTTTTGGATACTCTGAAATCTTTTGTTAACTCTTTTTTGCTTAACATGACAAAAACTCAACTTCTTTATAGGCTAAAAATTTACTTTTAGGAAACAAACATCTTTTAAAAATAATTTATTGAAAAGTACTTGGGAAGAAATATCTATAGAGGATTAAATAATAAATGTAATATAAACACTGTTGCCATTTTGTATGACTGGTAACACCAATAACCAAGTGTAGGTTAATGAAAAAGGAACCTGGGTTAAGAATCAAGACAATTCTATCCTAGCGAGGTGTGGTGGGTGGGTAATCCCAGGCTGAGGCAGGAGGATCACCAGGACTTCAAGGCCAGTCCAGGCTACACAGTGAGTTCAAGGCCAGCTTGAACTACAAAGTGAGACCCTGTTGTAAAACAAAAAAGAAAATTCCATCCTAATAAAGGTAACTGACAAAGCCCTTCAATTGCTCTAGTCTTCCCAGTTTTCTCACTACCAAAATGGGAGGATTTATTATCCTGTACCTGTAAATTCAACCCTATCATTCTGTAACTTCTGAGAAAATAGAAATAAATTCTTTAAAGACTTTGAAACTATAGGCTGAGACGAAAGTTCAACTAGAAGATAAAATAAGGTATAAACCAAAACATGTAATACATACAGTATGTAACTATAAATGAACAGAAAATATAGCACAGGAGATTCTCAAATATAGTGGGTTTCTCCATACAACCATCCCCCAAATCAAATCAAATGTAGTGAGCTATCACTCCAAAAGGCAAACAAGCTATGCTTTTGAACACCTTAGTTGTATGTTGGAGAACAAGAAATCAACTCAAAGCAAACTATTTTGGCTAGGCAAGCTCATTTTTATAGTATTTATATTTTCCCAGTATTTTCCAAATATAGCCTCAAATGCCTATTCAATATGACAAAACAAGGCTTTGTAGTACTTGAATCCATTTTTATTTCTAGGTATCGAATCTACGTATAATTTTTAACAATCAATACAAATGCCAAGGAGGAATCCAGCTTTGGAAAACACAACTTTGCAAATTAAACACTATTAAATTCAATAATACAAAAACTACTACCTGATTATTCAAACAACTTCTGCACAAATACAAACTTAAAAAACATGACAAAGTAATAAAGATGTTTCTCAAATAATCTTGTTTCTAAGAGTATGAAGGAATCACTTCAGCTTAGAATTTAAGGAATCAACCTAATAAGCGTAAATCTTGCTGACGGTTATATTTTTTCTTCAATTAAAATCAGATACTCATGAGAAAAGATAAATAAACTACAGGATGCAAACTGAAAGACCACAGCAAATTCATTTAACATATACACATTGTTTCACCTACAAGCATTACACATTTTTCATCAATTCCCAACATATAAAGAGACTGAATTTCCTTGTAAGCAAACAAGTTATCTTGCTCCTCTTTGAGAAAATCAACATATTCAGTAATTCTAAAACCCTATCTCCATGTGGCAGTAGATCAGAACAACTCCTGTAGAAAGAGCACCAATTTTCACAACTCATTATATTATTTATTTGTGTTACATGGGTTGTAAGGTAATTGACATGGAGATTTCAAAACTTACAGTTTAGAGGTTCTGTGATAAGATGATTATCACAATGCAAAATGACTATTAAATTCTGCAGGTCAATTATGTTTCTAACTTTATATGCATTTCTGAGATTACTTTTTTGAACACAATAATGACCTCACCACCAACACACATTCATATGCACTACATGTCAGCCAAAATACCCATACGAAAGGTAAAGATTTCCAGCTTTCCACTAAATTATCTGCAAAAAACTCAGTTTCCCTAAAATACCATGTTAACCAGACTGTATATCTGAACAATTATCATTTGATATTAAAGGTTCCATCTGTCATATGAAATTACTCAGGGTAAATTTTACACCTAATGTTATTTTATGAAAACTTCAGAATTAAAACTCAGTCATCAATGACTCTGTGACTACATATGAAAGAGCTCGCAAAAGTTCTAGAAAAATTTTCAGCTGAACATTAACATTGCTTTACACTTGAAATTACTCTAAGGCAACAAAGTCAAAAGATATACACTAAAAGGAAAAACAGAGTAACTTAGTAACCTCCTACAAAAGGCATACAGTACACTTTATTCTCCTGGAATTAAACTGAAAGACAAGTGAAGCAATAAAAAAATAAAAAAAAATTTAAAGAGGGAAGGAAGAAGAGAAAGACAAAGTGATTTGAGTAGTCATTTGTAAACAAGAACTTCAGACTGAAAAAGGCCTACAGTATTCTTAAAGAATCTACATGACTATTAAACCACTACTTACCACTCACGTATCTGACTACTTTCACCTTACATGAGAAACAGATTAAAACTGTTTAAATAATAACTATTTTTTCAAAGACTATTTTTAGTAAGTTATTAAAAGAATGAGTAAGATTTCTAGTACAAATTAATCTGTGAAGCTGTAGTAATGGGTCTAATCACTCTTTAGCTAACCAGGCTACAAAGAAAAGTATAACAATAATTAATCCCTGATGGGTGAACATCCAGAAACTGCATACAAGCATAGAGAACATGAAGTAAACTGAAAATTTACATGGGTTTGGTAGTTATCTTATCAATAATTTCAACTTACATTTCAGTAAACCTAAAATGAAGATTAAGCCAGAACATATTCAATGCTGACTCTCCCAACCACTCTTTTTTTTAACCAGCATTCAAATTCAAGAGGCGGTAACTAAGAATTGGGGCTCCTGTGCGGTCAGCAGGGGAGCCAACGATCTACCTAAAGGTGAAGAGCAAAGAGGCTCTCCAGGTTTTCTGGGTTTTTGTAGCCAACAACTTAAGCTTCCTGATTTCTTACCCTTTTAAATTATCTCTTCAAAAAAGCAAAAAGGTGCCCACCATCTTAGTATCCCTTCTAAAAGCAAACACACACATTGAACACATAAAAAACTATACCATGATTTCTTTCTGAAGCATGTTTTCAGAAAAATGCTTTTATTAGTATTGAAAATTAAAATATTCTTAATGCTTGCTAGAAAGAAATGTGACTGGCTGAAGAGCAGTTTTGCTACAATTGTCAAACTCCTCCAACAGTACATTTTGGGGTGTGTATATATGACCACCACTAATCAATAAGCTAGGTCATCAAATGAGAAGAAAAAGTAATACCATGCAATCTCACAGATGAGTAAAACAAGGCAAAATAAATTATAAAATACAAATAAGAAATCACTTCTAACAGCAGGCTTCTGCTACATTCATAAAATTATACGTATTTTAGAAAGATACAGTCTCAAATTTTTCTTATCTACAATTAAAGTTACGGAAATCTGCTTTAGCCAGTAACTTACGCTTTCATGGTAAGTAACACAAAGCAAAAGTTCCAATTACTAAATAAAACTATAAAATTACTAAATCAATTCCTGCATTCATGTCTTACATTTCATTTGAGGTGTATTTAACCATTTGCAAACAGAGATGGGTACACTTCCTATGATGTACACATCAATGCTTACTGGCCTCCAAAACAGACTCCATATATATATATATATATATATATATATATATATATATATATATATATATATATATATATTTTTTTTTTTTTTTTTTTTTTTTTTTTTTTTTTTTGTGGCACCGGGGATTGAACTCACAACCTCGCACCTGCCAGAGCAGGCGCTTAAGGCACTGAGTCAAACTCCCGGCCCTAGTTTTTTGAGGCAGGGTCACACTATGTAGCTCAGGCCGGCCTTACGCTCGCGTTGTAGCCTCCATTTATATTTTTAACATAATGTTTCTAGTATAATGCAATGTAAGTAATGGATGATAGGTTTAAAATTATTTTGCATAACAGATTTTGGCATTACGCATCAAAGTTAACACTATAAAGATAATCCAAAATCCTGTACCTCAAACCCTAAGTAGTAAGTCTCCTAGCCACCTCCCCATACACACAAGAACCTGTAAATGGGCGACCGGTGTGGATCCCAGGAAGAGAGAGATGGGCCTCTCCGGAGCCCACCCCACCGGGCCTGAGCACCTCCAACCAGAAGACAACTAAGTCTGCCTTCTGGGGGCCTGCGCGACCAGCATGGACTCCAGGAAGAGAATCATGCGCCACTCCCCGACCCCCGCTATGCCTACTGGTGCACAGGCTAAGAAGCAAGGACAAAGCCCCCCCCCCATAAAGCAACCTGCTCGTTGGGAGGTCTGACCACATTGATAGGTACATAAAACAACTAAATGCTAGTATCGTTTTGTTCATTTTGCAGGCCTGGGGCTGGCAGCCTAAGCATCTCTTTGGAAGATGACAGTACGCAATGTAGCAAAAATGGGGAAGTCTCTTCTGTCTTGTATTTGAGGCCCAATATTGGGTTCTCGTTGTTTTACTTTATTCTGATTAATTTTTTTGGCCTTATTTTATACTGCTTTTATTGGTTTTATTTTATTTATTGATTGATTTTTGGTTTGATTTCACTATACCTGTTGGAATGGTCAACTATTCAGAAAATAACAAGATATACTATAGTAGCTATTGTTTTCATAGTATCTTTCTTTGAAGTTCTGTACCAGTTCTACTGCTTTGTTTTGATTGACTTCGTTCTGTTATGTTTTGTTGGATTTTACTATCTTTAAAATAAAAAAAAAAGAACCTGTAACTGATCAGATCTCTAATTCAATTACCACTTTATAAAAGAAACTTGTGAAAGGGAATCAGAGTGGTGCAATCAACAAATTCAGACTAGTACAAATCTTACAGAAAAAGTAATCCACTTTACCAAATTACAGAGGAGAAAAGAGATAAAGAATTCATAGATTAAGAGACCTAAGAGACATAGTTCACAATTGCACTGTGTGCATCTTACCTGAAACCTCATTCAAAATGTACGTACAAGGGGTGTGTGTGTGTGTTTGTTAAGTGTATGTGTACAAACATGCACATAATATGCGTGATATATAAGCAAAATAATCTGGAGTGGAATGAAAATTTCAATACCAACTAACAAATTGTTACTACTATTTACAGAGTGATAATCCTGTGATGTTAAACAA
This sequence comes from Dasyprocta punctata, assembly GCA_004363535.1. Classification (NCBI taxonomy): domain Eukaryota; kingdom Metazoa; phylum Chordata; class Mammalia; order Rodentia; family Dasyproctidae; genus Dasyprocta; species Dasyprocta punctata. Next base: position 68,308 of record RJWM01003842.1, on the reverse strand, counting down.
AAAAGGCCTTTTTACAGAAGTCATATTTATGGGCAAACTTCTATTTGCTTTATTGCCTATATCTGGTAATCCGAGCAACTCTTGAAGATAACAATATGCAATATAATGATCATTGTTAAATTCCTATCATCTTGTCTTGAAATCCTATACAGCTATTGTTTTGGGGTTTTGTTGCTATTATTGTTGTCTGTTCCTTCTGTTCTTTTGCATTTTCTCTGTTTTTTTTAAAAAACAAATTTGCTCCAAAATAATATGAATGAAATGATAAATGAAACAAGATTTACCATAAGTGATTAGTAGTACACGAAGGTTATACTGCCCATTTATTTTTGAACATTTGCCACTTTCCACAGTAAAAGACAAAATATAAAGTGTTTTCCATTTGTACATTAAGAGGTCACATCAACGTCTCAGTATTACATACAATCCCTTCTGTGATTAGTAAGTGCCACAGATATGTGGTTATGTATTACACTTCGACATTTAAGGATGACCATAAATCATCAATTAAACATGCTTACTGATACCTAATTTAATAAAGAATGAATGTTTCTTGCTGCTTTATACACATCTCAGGCTAACGGTATTGAGAAAAGACACATACCTGCATGACTGTTGAAATGTGCAAAGTTAGCAAAATTGGCTGTGGCTGTTGATTGAGGAGCTGGAGCAGCAAAGATGTCTGAGCCAAGATCACTCAAAAGGTCAAACTGCTTCTTTTCCTGCTGCTGCCCTTGAGAACGACCTACAACTGGGGACTATAAATCACATAACTATAAAGATTTTCCAGCCAGACCTACTGACCTTTCATACAGAACTCTCTAATCCACAAGCTTTAAACACATCTATACATAATTATAGTGTACTGACTTAATTCCTCTTCATTTTTTTCAGGCATACTTTTGTGGGGGGAAAAAATTACTCAGGATCCCTAGAATGCACTACCAAAAGGGTAGGATTTAATCCACAGTGCTATCCTTTAGACCCATTCTTACACAGGATAGAGGTTGTAACGCCACACAAAGACAGATCCGTTGCAGCTCCATCAACTACATGACGTAGAGAAAAAGTCTAGTTACGAACTTATAAAAAGACTTCAGATTTTTAGAATAAGATACAATGCAAAGCCACTAAGTTTCAATAATAAATATGCCACATCATCAGGCATGTAGGAAAATCTTACTACTTCCTGTTAAAATATGTCAGAGGCTACACTGTTCTAAAAGTCACCAGGGATTTCTGTTTCACTGACTGTAGTCTAGATGATAGACACAGTGTTAATAAAGTTCCTGTACACTTTCATGAAGCTGCAGAGAAATCAAAGCAATCATAAAAAGAACAAATACTATACACACATTCCTACCCCCACTTACTCAACAATCTTTTAATGTATTATAAACCATTAGGACACAATGCCACTGTTGTTCAAGGTTATGTCCCTGTCTTAATAAAGAATCACCAAAATCCTGGCACACAATCTTCCCTTAAGCATTCCCTACAAAGATTTAAAGACTACTCACCTGACTAGGTGTGCCCTTATTTAAGTGCAGTGCTGGTGCAGAATCTCCTAAAAGAGATTTTAGTGGTTTGACCTCAGGTGTGCTGCTTGTGCTACTGGCAGAAGACCCTGAAATAGATGCATGAACTGATGCCACAACTTTGGCTTGTTCGGGTGGTACATACCTACAACACAGAAAAGTTATGATAGAAAGTTAGCTCAATTCTAATTTTGTGTAAAACTGTTTCAATATTAATCTTATTTGAAAACTCAGAAGTGACAGTTTAAGGCTACATTTAATTGAAACATTCAAAGAAAGATTTAATAAAGACTAACTACAAAACTTGCTCCAGGGCCAAGGACATAGCTCTGTGGCACAATACCTCCCTGACAAGCACAAGGTCATGAGTTCGAGTCCCAGTACAAAAAAAAACACCTTAATTATTTACTTATGATTTTTCAATGATGATAAATACAATATAACTGCTTTTTTTCAAACTGAAGATCAACAGTTAACCATCACATAGTTAATACTGTACTATAAGTTTTAAAAATGAAATTACCCTAAAATCATAACATTTGGAGAAAGAAGCATTTATTAATTATGATTATATTATGATTAACAGCCTAAAATAGAGGCCTATTATAAATTCAAGAATAAGATCAACATCATTTTAAAAAGCACAAAATTCACCAAAGGAAGCATAGATATGAACACTTAATAATGTAACAAAACTCAAATTAAGGTATTATCATCTTTAATCTGTCTGCAAACTTTACAAATTTTCTGTTGCTCTCTACTGAAATGTATGCCGTGCCCCAGGTGACAGTACTTCCAAAAACTTAATTCTTATGAATTAATTGGACAAGTTTATACAGGTAATAGGTATATATACATGTATATCTTTATAAGCACACAGCAATCTTCATAATTTAAAAATTGGGGAGCAAATCAAACATCTACTAGAAGATATTTAAAAGGATTATGTAACAATCTATATACACGGGAGCCAGACACAGTAGTGCATGCAGAGGGGGAGGGGATGGTCATGAATTTGAGGTCAAACTGGACTATCTTCTAAGATCTTGCCTTAAGCAAATAAAATCTGTATTCTACTGCACAACTACTCTGCTTTGACACAGAAAGATGCCACACGACTTCACAGGTCTTTACAGGTTCTACCCCAGTCATGTATATATAGGAGTCATGGGAGGTGGTAAAAGAAGGAAAGAAAGGAAGTTAAGAATATCAGCAATGCTGATAGCTAGGGGTGGGATTATTTCAGAGTTTTGTAATTCTGAGTTTATTCCTACTCTCCTCCCATCCTCCATATCAAATAGGTGAAGAAAGTAGGAAAACAGAGGGGTTAAGAGTTACTATTCCAGAGACAGAGTTCAAACCCCAGTTCCATAACTTGATGGCTATGAAACCTGAATAAATTACTACATCTCTATGCTTCCATTTCTTTAATCTATAAAATGAGGTAACGATGCTGTGAAGTGTTTAACTGGTTAACATCTGTTCTTGGTACACTAAAACTGTATACACTGTTGGTTATTACCAAACCATATAATAACACAGTAATTACAAGCAACCCAACTTTTTTCCACCTCAATAAATCAAAGAAATGACAAGAGATGTAACAATGAATACAAAAAGTTACGCTTTCTTGTAATGTGGCATTCCACTGATGGTATAAATTCCTGAAGACTGCCAAGTGTGATCCAAGATAAAACCTGATAATAGTTTATGGCTCCATTTAAAGGGTCTAAGCATGTCTAAGAAGTGATTCTGACAGCCAGCCAAAAGAACAATGTCAAAGTATCACTGAATATCCACAGCTGCACAGCTGTAAGTGTAGTTTCTTACTAGTACTCCCCTAACTTTTTTTTTTTTTTTTTTTTTTTTTGAAATAAGGTCTTGCTATGTAGTTCAGGCTGGCTTTGATCTTACTATGTGGCCTGGGCTGGCCTCAAAACTAAGGCGATCCTCCTACGTCAGCCTCCCAAGTGCTGGGATTACAGCTGTGAGCCACCATGCAGGTTATTAAATTCCCTTAGATAGAATGCTTTAGAATAGCATTCTTACCACGTTTAAAAAAAACAAGAAAGAAAAAGATGTCATTGCTAATCATACATTACACATGCGTAACAGCAAGAGTTAAAAATACGTAAGTTCACTCCTTGAAGCTTGTTCTTGTTATTACTATCATGTTTCTTAAGAAAGAAAAAAATAACACAAAGTATTTGTGTTTTTCAGTTATTTGGATTATAGCTTAAATGAATAATTCATTATTTTTATAATACAGAGGTGGAGATTTATGATTTTAATCCTATTACCATTAACATATTCACATTTTTCCTTATTATTTACATTCTCTTTTCTCATCAAAGCTACAGTTAACCCATCTAAGACCCTAGCTAAGTCCTAGCCAAACTGATTTTCTAAGCAAAGTAATGCTGAGAAAACCAAAAACTATGTTAGAGCTATGCAAAGTGAACAATCTTGTCTTTAAGATCAAGGGTCTAGAGAATTAAGAACTAAAATAATAACTTAAAAAACCTTTTCAAGTTAAAAGATTATTACAACAAGAATTTAAAATGTGCTGCCACTGTATTTTTTACTATTGTTCATGTTCTAGTAATTTCTTCTTTCTTGAACTAAGATTGTACTGGTATATTTCTACGCATATTTATATTCAATACAGTCTTAATGAATCTTGTTTTGGAAAAGTTAGTCCATTTTAGACAGCAGAAAGAATAAAAATTTTGGCAGAGCCTCCAAGTCAGAGCTAATATGCTTCTTGAACGAAAGTACAGACCTCTCCCCCATAAACTACAGCAAGTGTCCCTCAGGACCAAAGCACTTCTGAGTATATCATTTCCTGGATTAAAATGTTCCTCAAGGAAATGAGTACCACTTTATTTCCCCATATCTATTCCCTATATCCTTGACTCTTTCCCCAATCTTCTTAAACTCCTAAAAAGAAAACACACCAGTATCACTAGCATTAAACAAGCAAAAGAAATTCATAGTTAATAAATTTTAATCAACTGTACTTAAATTGTGTCAAGAGGTAAAAAATGACAAGTTCCCAGTAGTTAAGCACTACCACCATGGATATAGTCCATGCTCTGCTGTAAGGGACTACTAGCTTTATGTAAATCTGTATAGAAATCCTTTTTAAAACATAAAATCTGGAAGATTTAGTTAAGAGAGTATAAATGCTCCCTTCTTAACCAGGGGTAAACTGACACTTGAGTGGGACGTAAGACACTGTATTTTAAGGAAAGACAATGAAAGGTGCAATCATATGGACTGAACTTTGGCACAATGCCTAGTATATAGAAGACACTACTAAAACACTTGCTAAAGGAATAGACTTCAAGAAAGGAGGTTTTATAGTACTAAAAATGTCTAGAGAGGCTAACGGAAAGGATCTGAAAGATTCATAACTTTTCGAAAGGGTGGGAATCCTGGTAATTGAACAGCCTACTCCTAGGCACAGATGCATAGATGAGTTAAGATAAAGTAGAAATTAAGGTTTTTGGAAAACAAATCCAAAAAAAGGTCAAAGGCTAATGTGAATCTACAAACTTACCTATTTCTTTCCTGCCTGCCTGTTTTCCTTACCTTTATTGCGTCACAGTGGTTTGAGGAGCTTACTCTAAATACAAACTATTCACTCACCATCTTTTTTTTTCATATTTTTCTTGTAGAAACTCTTTCACTTTTTGTGGGTCCCTGAAGTCTGGAATTGCTGAAGATCTATCATCAAATAATCCTAGCCAAATCTGTTTACAAACCTTTGGAAAGAATCAAAAGAAGAAACCAAAAAAGTGTTAAATTCAACATCTTCACTTAAGATTTTAAGGGAAAATCATGATTCGTTCAGAAAGCAAGCCTACTTAATAATTTTAATACTACTTTTTTTTTTGTTTTTCCGGCACCAGGGATAGAACTCACAACCTTGCACCTGCCAGGGCAGGCACTTAAGCCACTAAGCCAAACTCCCAGCCCTTATAATACTACTTTCAATGAGAATATTCATTATAATGAGAAATGAATGAATTAAGTTGACTTTAATATACTGCAGTATACCATAAAATTTTAGCAAAAGATAAGAACACTTAGTCAACAAGTAGTGAACCAAGATTTGAGAGGATTTGGAGTTTTTTGGTCTTGAGATGATCATAAATTGTAACCATAAACACAGTCATGTAATCTGCATAACCACTGGTTCTCTTACCCGTAAGACAGAGAAACTTCATCAGTAGTAATTTTATAGGCCCTTTAACACCCCAAAAAAACAGATACTGGAATAAAAAGTAACTTACCATTCAAGTATAACCATAACAAAAGGTTGCAAAGATACACAAAGATCACAAAAAACCACTATGAAGAAAAACACTGATCAGTGGACTTCATCAAAATCAAACTGCTTGCTCTTCAAAATAACTTTAAAAAGCAAGCCATCAACTGACAAAAAGTATTTGCAAAATGTACAGGAACTTTAAAAAACTTGAAACTAGACTAAAAAAAAAACTCCTACTATTCCACTGTAAACACAAGACAACCCAATAAAGGGGCAAACGATTTCAATAATTATTTCAAAGATTTACACATGGCAAATAAAGTCTAACATAATGTCATATAGAAAATAAAAGTTAAAATGACCAAGAATTCACCCATAATATAGACACCATAATATACCCATAGATAATATACCCATAGATAATATACCATAGATAATATACCCATAGAATAAGCCACAAGAAAAGCTTTAAAAAAAATACACCATGTGTTAGTAAGAACATGGGGGATGTGGAGAAAGTGGAGGGAGGTGGGCTGGGGAGGGGAAAAGGGAAGGAGAAGAAGAAGAAAAAACAAGGCTCAGACTGTATGAATACTAACCCCAGCGAAGTGACTTTCAAAACAATTCTCCAATTACCTGGATCAGCACCATCAGGGCCACCTAAGAACTTGCTGGAAATACAAATTATCAGGAGCCACCCAAGGCCTGCGGAATCAGTACCTTAAGGTGATGCCCAGACAATTGTGAAGCAGGCTAAAGTTTGAAAAAAAAAAAAAAAAAAAGTGCTACAGTAGCATCTAGGTCAGCAGACAGAGATTTCCTTTCTACCTATAATTTTTATCTTTCCTACAGGTAAGCTCAAAACAAAAATTTTAACAGCCATTCCTCAAATTTAGTAAAGTTGTTACTGAGAAACATTCTTTTCAGAGTACCTGTTTCATGACCCATAGAGAAAATCAGACCTACTCTCACATTTGGCTCCTGAAAAATTGATTTCTGCTTATACTGTACATTCTTAAGCTTGCAGATTTGCATATGAGCAGTAAAATCTCTTTTCTGTGTTTTGTTTCAGTAAAACAAACACCATCAACTGAAAAGGTGGTTTTTTAAAGTTTTGAGTGGAGGAAATGAAGAGACTAAAGAATGCACAGATAGCAGTAAGGACTTGTGATCATGAAAATTTACCATGAAACAGCCTCATGGGGCTGCTTAGGCACAAAGCAGGTAGAATGATGGTTTTAATCAAACAGAATACAACAGGGATGAAAGGGCACTACTATAGTAACAGACCATAAAATTTAAGCTAGACTAAGAAAAATGAAGACAAAAAGGTTTAGCAGAATGGAGGACTTGATTATCCCAAAATTACTGAAATTGGGTTTTAGAGTAAATGAGCTAGGAAGAGAAGATCAGTGTGAGCCAGAGAACAGGATACTTGAAATTTGAGAGATGACGGTTATTAACAAAAGGTCTAAAATAGAGTAAAAATCATTAGTGGTAAGTCAAAGACTCAACAGGTTATACAAAAGATCCACATGGATGTTAGGACTGTCAAGAAATGATCAGTAAGAAAAAAAGATATTATGTAAAGTGCTAAATTCTAAAATGAGAAGGACTAACTGCTTTGACTCCAGTAAGACAGAGCAGGTGATAAAATCTATTGACATGAGGAATATGAGGGCCAGAGACTAAAAAGAACACTAGGGAACAATAATGACCCCTACATGCCATCATCTGCGCAGGTGGAACACTAATGGGATTAGTTTTGATGACCTCTTTAGGAGCAAAGGATAATCAGTTCTAATTATAGCACAATGTAGTTGGGGCGGTTGGCAGCCTGGACTAGGGAATCAGACTGCCTGAATTTGACTTCCAATCCTGCTCACTATCTGACACGTTTTGAAATGCGAAACGCAAGTATTTCATAGGGATGTTGGCCTTTTAAGTGACCTTGAATAGGCATATATAACAACCTTTAATTACTATTAGTTACACTGTTTGGGGGCCTGATCTCTTAAGAGGTATGTAGGGGTAGGTTATGTTGCAATGAGATGAGCAAGGTTCGGAAGGGAAGGTCTCAACTAACAACACAGGAAACCGGGTCTCCCTATAATCCTGCTGCAGACAGAATAAAAGTGGTCATGACAGAACCACCTCTTTCCTCTACAGTATTCTGTACTTCTCACTGCAAGGTGCCTCGTATTAGAATCTTAAGTTCTCATTTAGTACTTCTGAATCCTCTATAATGCTAAAATCAATAAATAACCAGACTGATAACACTGTATTCAAAATTCTTATGGATGAATTTAAAATAAAATCACACCAGCCGAAAGAATAAATTCATGAAATCACCAGAATAATTTTTTTCCTTATTCTAGTGCTAAGTCATTTTAACCAATCATGGCAGTCAATGACTGAATTTAAATATTTCTAAAGTACTGTGTATACGTTTGGGGTCACTTTAGGAAACAGATGGCATACTCGATTTGAGTAATTTGAAGAGTTTAATCAAAATGCTGTTTACAATTTTCTTGTAGGTAGTCTACAAGAAAATCCGTAACTGAGAGTGTAGTCTTCCAGGAGCAGTAACAGTAGGATTTACCACCACTCACTGACAGTGAAAGGGCGGGATGGGGTAGGTGTTGGGGGGGTGTCACTATAACATTAAAACAAAGAGGGCTGCCTGAGAGGAGATGGAACATTAAAGGAAGGATGTACCTAGTTTGCAGAAGTATCACAGGGAAGGAGTCAAGAAAGTAAATATCCTAAATTCTCCCTTTTCTTCCTTTGTCTACTGACAACGTTCCCCATCAGCTGATCCCAACCAGAAGCCAAGAGAGTCCATTTGTATGTACAGACAGGTTTGCTAGCTATAGTCAAGAGAAAGGTAAAAGTTAGACGGACAGAGGTAAAAGCTTTCGAGCACACATGCAAATCATGATAATAAATGTATACAGGGCAAGCAACTAAACAAACACAATTATGAACACCAAAAATAGGAAGCATTCATATTAATTCCCAATCACCTTCACATATAAGATAAAGTGTTTCATCAAGCTTGAGAAAGAGAATAGATAAAAGTACATTTGTAAATCAAGGACAGAAAAGACGGTAAACTTGCTGAAATAAACACACGTCTTTATTCAGACAAGTCCTTATTTTCATAAAAAAGTTAAAAAGGAGGACTTCCTGCAAAATAGCCGCCCAGATAACACCGCGATAGGGAGACTCCCTGAATATACCATCCAAATGCTGGAATATAAAATAATATAATAACAGAAAGAAGGAAAAAAGAGGGAGATGGGTCCTCTGGACCCAAGAAGAATCTAAAACGAGAACTGTAGCCCACAGAAAGAGTAAAAAAATGAAATAAACAAAGGCGGAGACTGGCAGCACCTCTGACTGGAGCCGAATCCAATTAGCAGTGCGACCCGAACTGAGAAAGTGCGATTAAAGTGCTGGCGATGCGCGATTGAATTGCTGTGGCTGCGACAGGGACGGCGGAGGCAGTGATCAACTGTGGAACGAGGTGGTCGCAGGCAGGCAAGTGAGTGAACCCGGCAGCCCACAGCTCCCCAGCCCCCCAGCCCCCACCCCGGAGGGAGAGCGAGGGACAGGCATCCATCTTGAGACCGGAACTGCACCTAATTAGGCACTGTTCCTAGAGGGTCCTGGTGGAATCTGCACGGGCACCCTGGGGGTGATAGGGGAAGTTTGGCGGACAGCCAGGTACGGGTTCCCAGGCAGCAGCCCCATCCTCACGCACTGCACCAGACATCCGCGGAGCGGAAACAGGCTGGGGAAAGGCAGTGGACCAACACGGGCTCACTGCAGAGCCCAGGAAAATGCCAATATGGAAAGGTAGAGGGCGCTCTCCAGACTCCAATACAAGCAGAACAAATTCAGGAGAAGCTAACGCAGAAAAGGTCGGGAGTCCAAAAATTAAACTCTCAGAAGAGATGACAACTGAAGTGGGGAGACAACTCCATGAAGCTATAAAATAAATTAAAATGGCACTGTTAGCCCAACTGAGAATTGAAATGAAATACATCATAGGGGAATCGCTAAGTGCCTCTAAAGGAAACATAGCCGTAAAGGTGGAGGATGGAAAATCAAAGAAAATTGAGAATGCATCAATCAGATTCAGAGAGACTACCAGGATATCAAAGACTCCAATAAGTTGGCAGAACCACCTGAAGGAAACTAAAGATAGACTTTCGTATCTGGAAGAAAGAATGGCAGCCTGGGAGACAGAAAGGAAAGACTTTCTAAAAATAATAAGAAATCTGGAAGTGGCAGTGCAACGACTGCAAGACAACCCAAGGAAATATAACTTACGAATAAAAGGTGTGAGTGAAAAAGCAGGGGTCAATATAAATCAAATTAAAAGACTATTTACAGAAATAATTTCAGAAAACTTTCCAATCATGGGAACAGGAAGAGACTTTCAGATAACTGAAGCATATAGAACTCCAGCTAAACTTGACCAAAACAGGCCTACACCCAGACATATAATAATCAAGATTCCAGAAATTCAACACAAAAACAAAGTATTAAAAGCTATTAGAGAAAAGAGACAGATTACCTACAAAGGAAGGCCCATCAGAATCACAACAGACTTCTCAACACAAATTATCAGGTCAAGAAGAGCTTGGAGTGAAATATTTCAAGCCCTGAAGGAAAATAACTTCCAACCCCGATTAATGTACCCTGCAAAATTATCTTTTAAAATCAACAGAGAAACAAGATACTTCCACGACAAAGAACAACTAAAGGAATTTATGATAACCAAGCCAACCCTACAAACAATATTGCCTCCATTACCTTATTTGTTATTGGTTTTATTCAGTACTATTTCGTTCGACTATATTTGGCCAATTAGTAAGGGCATTTAGTTTGAAGACAGTAAGAGGTATTACAAGGGGAACCGAGGAAGGAAGGTATGGAAAAAAGACATAGTTTTATATAAGGGTATTCATAAGATAGTTTAAAAGTCTATACTACTAAATGCATTAACTGGTGAGAGAGAACAGTTCATATTCATAAGATCAGATCAATCCTACATATCTTTACCTGTCAATCTGAACAGCCCCCTTAATGGTAACAATATACAACGTTGCAACCACTGTAAAATTCCAACCATCTAAATTCCTAAACCTATAATTTTACAGTATTGGATATGTTGTTGTTGTTTGTTGATCTCTTTAGTTTTTTGTTTCTCTTATGTACAACCATTCTTTTATCCTTTATTGGTTTCACTCTGAACTATTTCGCTTGATTATACTAGATCTGATGTTATGGGTAGTTATTTCAATGATAACAAGAGGTATTCTAAGGGGAAAGGAAGGAAGGAAAGGAAAAGGAAAAAGACATAAATTTATAAATATGCATAAATAAGACAGTTAAAAAAACTGTATTACTAAATACAATAGTTATTGAAAAAGAAAAGTTAATATACCTGAATTGATAATTCTTACATGTCTATATCTGTCAATATGATCAACCCCTATGAAGGTAATGATATGCAATATTGTAACTACTGTCAAACTTCAACCACCTCAGTGTGTAATCCTACAATGTTATCGTATCAGATCTGTTGTTGTTGTCTGTCTTTTTTGATTTTTGTTTCTATCTTCTGTATCTATTTTCTCTTAAATAAAAAAAAAATTTTTTAAAAGTTAAAAAGAATAAATATCATATGGCTCTGCTTAGAGCTTCTACATATAAAGATGTAAGAATAAGGACAGGAAAGAAACACGCTCTGGAATGAGAGACTCTTTTTCATTAAGCCAATTTATCTACATCCAATTAAATTTCAGACTTTTCTGTCCTTTGTTTACTTAGGAGAGATGTAGGAGTTCTACTTCCTTCTGTATATAAGATATAATTGAATAATATTGACCATAAAGCACAGGAACAAATAACAGGAGAGTTAAGAATTGAAAATTTCATTAATGGTCAATATTCACTTTTTGGAAACAGAAAAAAAATGAACAGAAGTAAGTATTAGCAAACAGGAAATATTATTACAAGGTCTCTAGATAGTTGCCATGAACCTATAAAAAATTGTATCACTAGTTTTTTTTTTTGGTGGGGGGGAAGTAATGCTGGGGTTCAAATCCTGGGCCTTGAGCATGCCACCTATCATGGAGTTATTCCCGCAATCTATCTACCACCAACATAAAGGAACAAGGGGAAAAAAGTTCACATTTAGTATTTCAAATACATACCATGACTGAAGCTAAATTCTAAAAAATAAATACATTATTCACATCTCCTACACCCAACCTGCTTACACTAGCATAGCTATGCTACTTCTAAACCACAAGCTGTAGGTATTTCTCAGTGACAAGGTATCTAAAAAATCATATAAATTGAAAGATGTTTGCATAAAAAAGTAAAAAGATTATTTACATGCCTCATGCAGAAGAAACTGACAGTTCTGCTTTTATATACATCTTTGTAAAAACTATATGATTTATTCCATCTTAACATTCGGTTTTGTAAAATGTGCTACAGCAACCACTGAAACAGACAACAGGGTAACTAAAAACAGGAACATTCAAGCCATATACACATAGCACTGAAACATAAAACACTTTGAATTAGTCACATATATGGATACATGTATCAGACTTACAAGTGATCAAATTCAGTTTATTTTACCTTAGGTTAATATTATCATTATTTGTGCCTGTCTGTTTTGTGATACTGGGCTGCTCTACCACTGAGCTACATCTCCAGTTCTTTCTATTTATTTATTTTGAGTCTCACTAAACTGCCCAGGCTTTGCTTCCGCTTTGCAAACCTCCCACCTCATTCTCCCATGTAGCTGGAATTGCAGGCAAATGCCACTGCATCAAACTGCTTTCATTTCTAGTTTAAGCACAACCTACTTTAGCAATGTCATGGCTTTCTTACTGAGAATCTGCTTCTTCACCACGGCCAGTTAGGTCCAACAGAACCCGACCCCCTACTAACTCTCCAAAGGCAATTTGTACCATCACTGCCTTCAACCACACTGTTCTCCTTTCAAAACGGGCAACACTCCCCACACCAAATCCCAAATACAATATACTCTTTTTTCACTCCCTTTGTCTCACAATTTTTAAATGGAAATTTCATGAGACAGGTACCTCTTCTCTAATTCATCACCTACTTGAAGCTCAGTAGGCATTTCACATCTGATACATGAGTGAAAGCACCTTCTTTCCTGAAATGCATGTGCCATAACATTATCTTTTTTCTTCTGGTCCATCTAAAACATACACACTGACCTAGAACATTCCGCTTACCAACTTATTCAGGCAGAAACAACAAATTCACTGATTCAAATTCTCCCAGCACATACAAGACAAAGACCAGCAAATTATACCTTCTGAGCTAACTCTGCCCTAATGCCTGTTTGTATATAAGCCTGTTTATCCATTTACTGTCTGACTACTTTATGTAACAGGATCAGTATAGCAACAAAGATCAACACTGAAACAAAGGCCTGTGACCAACGAGTACAGCCCAAATATTTACTACCTGATGCTTCACAGAAAAAGGATGCTAAGTCCTGATATAGCTATACTCATGGATTTACTATGATACTATCCCACCATTCAAGAATAGTAAAAATCTGCTTTTTTGAGGTCAGTATTATAATGTGCACAGTGAATAATAGACAGATGGCCATAAAATGAAGAAAATCTTCTGCAGGAAAAAACCAGGTGCTTGCCGTTTTTGGTGAGATCATCCCTTGAAAGCAGTGCCCCACCAAACCAACAACTGGCAGCCTGCTAGAATTCAGGACTGCTAGACTTCTACCATTCAGGTCTACGAGAAGTCAAGCAGAAATCCAAGTTTAAAACACAGAGCTTGCCACAACCACATCAACTCAAAACTGAGGGGTAAATCTCACAAGGGAGGTAAGAGAATAGGCACCGCCAAACTTGCACATCAACTGTACCTAAATCTCTGGCTCATACCTGGGCTATGCATATGTTCAATTAAGAACTAAAAAACACAGAAGAGATTTCAGCTGGCACCTACCATAGGAGCAGGGTTTGCCAAGTAAAACAAATACCTTTTTTGAGAAACAAAATAAAATTATATTCTCATGATTTTTATTTATTTTTATTTTATATTTTTAAGACAACGTATTGAAAGCATTAACTACAAAGATAAAAACTGCTAATTCTATTTTATCACAATAACAAACTTCTGCTTGCCAAAAGACATCAATAAGAAAATAAATAAGCAAGCCAGAAGCTGGGAGAAAATATTTACTAAGTAAGTATCTGACAAGAAATAAGCAAAATTCTGATATAGAATAGTACTCAGTAATAAAAAGGAGCATGGAGAGTTCAAGGCCATCCTGGGCCAACACAGGTTACACTGAAAGTTCAAGGCATCCTACTGGCAAGACACTGTCTCAAAACAGCAATCAAAATAATAAAAAGGCAAAAAAAAATCACTTCCCTCCACATGTGTAACTCTCAAAATAAATGTACAAAAAACGTGTACTCTTTACTATGTCATTTTACTTTTATGAATGTAAAGAACACTGCCTCTAGAAAGGGAAGAGACTTTGTAGGAAAAAAAATCAGGAAATTTACTGGAATGATACCTGTGTGCTAAATCATTATACGGGCTTTATGCTGCCAAACTGCAACTATCAAGTCACCCAGGGCTAAGGATATAGCTCAGGTGTAGAGTGCTTGCCTAGCACCCCAAAGCTCTGAATTTGATCTCAGGGACCACAGAAAACAAATCCAAATGTTCACTTACAATTCTTGCATTTCACAGCATGTAAATTACATCTCAAAATAAGTGAACAAATATTGAACTTAACTAATGATATACTTAAATTTTCAGAAGTGATATTTAACTAGTGTCCAAAGCTAACTTGGAAATATAAAACAGGTGAGGAATGAAAAATGTTGATGTCCGCTAAAGCAAGTGCAGCATAATGTTTATTATATTGCTTAATGTTTCAACTTTGTATGTCATGGGATTTTCCATAATAAAATGGGGGAAGGCAGGGACAGGCAGATTCAGCCACTGCCACTCCCTAGGGCCAGGGTCTTTCCATGGCCATACAGGAGGACAGGTTCTAGACAACAGAGCAAGTAGTCTCACCACATTTCCTGCTGCACCATCTCACTCGCACTACCAACACACACTGCTCCCTGCATAAGACCTCTACACTGCTGTCAGATGGCACAAAGCCGGACAACTTCTCATATCAGAAGATGACTGTTCACAGCCAGGGAACCCTTGGAAACAGCACAAGTCCATATGAGATCATTCTTGAGGAAATGAATAGTTCATGGTCCAACAGAAGAATGACAAAAAATATTCAAATTTCTAACAAGTTTCTGCAGGCATGGCCCTTGGCTACTCTAACCCAAAGCTGATCTTCCCAGGCAGGATGGCTCCGATTCCATGAAATGGAACCAAGAAATCTTCAGTGTCATCAATTCCTCCAATGTCTATCCAGAACCTGTTTCAGGTTTCTTCTCACTGATTCATAAAGCACCCAAATGGACATCTCCAGATGTCTCCAAGGTGAATGACAGTTGCTCTACTAGAAATTAAAAAGGTTTTATTGGTGTAGAATAAGAACCAAGCATCAATTTTCAAGAACCTGAGTAGCAGCTGATACCAGAGCAATAGAAAAAGACACTCAGGAACGACTACAATTCAGATGTATACCAGGTAGCAATGTGCTGCCTGAGTTTGCCTAAAAAGGCACTGGAAGTAACCTGAACTGTATATAGACAAAAAGTATGAAATATACCTGGAGATAGATATATATATATATTCCTGTACACTCTCACTGCTTTAAGTGTAATTACGAAGTATGTAAGATTAGCTATGGAAATGTCTATTTTGAAGGCAAAAGACCAAGAGAAGCTATGAGAGAAATTTTTTAGTTATGCAAAATCTTATAGTAAAGACTACTGAAAAAAATTTAAACTGCATAAGGAAGCTTTAACCCCTGTGGAATAAAATACTTCTAACTTAAGAGTAAAAATTTTGATAGGGTTTAAAGAGAAAATGCAAAGCTTGAGTTGCTGTCTCATAAAATAAAGCCTATCTAACCTTTAACCTTTGTAATTATCTTAGGAATGTTGTTATAACTTCATTAAGAAACATTGTGTCTCCATGTTCTCAAGCTTCAATTCCAAAATTGAAGCTCTTCCTTACACTTATACCAAAACTGGAATGATACATTTACTTATTGCTGCATCTTTCTCCCTATAAGGCAAGTTTTATGCCTGTTTTTACTCATCATTAAATAGACAAGCATTCAAAGACAGCCCTTGGTACACAGGAGTGATTAGTAAATCTCTGCTTTAAGAAAAAGAATGAGTCAATTATGAATAGTATTGGGGGAAAAGTGTATCTCAGGGGTTTATTTTAAAAGGAACTGTTTTGTTTTGAACCTAACATGAAGCTAATCAAATACTAGTAAGCAATTACTTTATTTCTACATGTTGTCTGTACGTCTGAAGCAGTAATAATCCTGTTACTCTAAGACCCTGTGCTAAAACATAATTACAAAGGTTGATTTACATCTAGAAGAGAACAACTATATATGCTTCAAAATAAGATTATTTCTACATTTTCTTTTCTACTGAATTATCTATAGCACCACTTACTAGCCCTCCTTCCATTAACTCTGATAATCAGAAGCTAACCCAACTGTAAAGTTCCTTTAACTAGAAAATCAAGATTTATTTACAGTATCACAAAAGAGACAGAGGAAACCACTACAGATTTTTTTTTCAAGTAACTTCATGACACAAAAGATACTTTAGTTTGGCTCTTGAATGTCTGCTAGAGGCTCATGAGCTAAAGACTTCGTCCCCAGTGTGGCATGACTGGAAGGTACTGGGACCTTTGGGAGGTAGGGTTGAGTGGGAGATCTCTACAGTCACTGGGGCCTGCCCTTCAAAGGGATTGGGGAAACCTGGCCCCCTTCTCAGTCTCTTTTGCTTTCTGGCAATGAAGTGGCTCCACCATGCACTCCCAGCATGATATTCTGGCTCACCACAAACCCAAAGCAATGGGGCCAATCCATCACAGACTGCACTCTTCAAAACTGTCCATCAAAAGAATCCTTTTCGGCCGGGTGTGGTGGCACACGCCTTTAATCCCAGCACTCGGGAGGCTGAGGTAGGAGGAACGTTGTGAGTCCGAGGCCGGCTTGGGCTACAACGCGAGCACAAGGTCGGCCTGAGCTACATAGTGCGACCCTGCCTCAAAAAACCAGGGCCCGGAGTTTGGCTCAGTGCCTTAAGCACCTGCCCTGGCAGGTGCGAGGTTGTGAGTTCAATCCCTGGTGCCGCAAAAAAAAAAAAAAAAAAAGAATCCTTTTCTCTTTGTAAATTAATCATCTAAAGTATTTTGTAATACTGACAGAAACTTGACTAACACATAAACATGTGGAAACTTTGTGACATAATAGGCTTTTGTGTTTTTTTAAAGAAAAAAAGGTCAAAATTTTTTCAGCAAATACAAAGTGCTTTCTGCAACAATGACATCTGATGTACTATGTTCTATAGCTTAACAATGGACACATCTGTTGCACCAAACACACTGCAGAAGTCTGAAATCACAAAATATTCAAGTAATTTGGAAACCATTTCTGTAAAAACTAATGACATACTCTGAAAAAAGAACAACCTTGATGTGTATGTATAAATAATAGTATTATTTGCTGGTCAAGGCTACAAAGCAGACTGAAAGAGAGATACTTTAGTGAGAACTCAAATTCCATTAGTACTGCCATCAATTTTGTGATTTTCCAAAAACTGCAAAAAATCCTTGTTAAAGTTCTGAATGAAGTGAAATCCTCCCTAAATGTATGCTAAGCCGTTACATTAATATCAGGTCTCAATTAATGGCTTCCATGTATCTATGCTCCCTCGCCATCTACCTTAGTAGTCCTTTTTCCACTTTGAATCTGGCATGATTTTCTTTGAAACAGTACGTTTACAATGCTAGTGCGAGTAAGACAGCATTAAATTATATACGGTGACTATATAATGTTTTCTATACATAAACGTCTGGAGGAACATTAACATGTGGCATACAATTCTGTTCAACACATTACAAGTCATGCTTTCTTGCTTTCCAGTAATACTTTGCAACAGTGACAACCTCCAAGTATGTCCCAGAACACTAACAATCCCCTATAAGGGGAGAAGATTCAAGACTGCTGCCAAAGCCAAGCTTCCTTTTGCTCTTTTCATTCAGAAACATGCATCTTCAAGCATGAAACCATTCATGTGCAAGGTGTATGAAGGTGTCCTTTCAATCTTACATATATGTTCCAAACTATTGAAAGATAACAGTAGAAATATGACAACATATTTTGAAACGTGAAATATCCAGCCTGATCAAATGACGTCTTAAGGGAAAAAAAAAAAAAGGAAAGCTATGAGCTGGGTATCCCAGCACTCGGGAGGCTGAGGTAGGTGGAGCGTTGTGAGTTCGAGGCCGGCTTGGGCTACAATGCGAGCGCAAGGCCGGCCTGAGCTACATAGTGCGACCCTGCCTCAAAAAACCAGGGCTGGGGAGTTTGGCTTAGCGGCTTAAGCGCCTGCCCTGACAAGCGCAAGGCTGTGAGTTCAATCCCCAATGCCGCAAAAAAAAAAAAAAAAAAAAAAAAAAAAAGAATGCATGCCCGTAAACTCAGCTCCTCAGGAGACTGAGGCAGGAAGATCACAAGTTCTGAACCAGCCTGGGCAACTCAGCAAGATCCTAGCTCAAAAAATATAAAAGTCTAGGAATATAACTCAGTAGCAGCAGTCCTGCACAAAAAATAATAAAAGCAATGAAATTTATGAAATAAACTTCACTCTATACATATTATACCTAAAATTTAAATTTTAAGTAAGATAAACTGACAATAAAATACTTGCATTGTCTATGAAATTTTAGGAAGTGTTCCAATCATTCTGCACTTCACAATACTAATCCTCACCCTCTACACAGCTCATAAGAGTTTCAAAACACAATAACTGATAATACTGTAAAGATTTTGGTTTTTAAGATGTTCTTGGATATACTTTTAAGAAGGTGTGAGTGTCTTTTAGCTTCCTATCACAAATTTCCCTTTCTCTGTGCATACTACTTGCTCCATCCCCGGGTTTTTCCCTGACAACTTAAATCCGAGTCACCCTCAAAAACAAGCGAAAATTTTTTTTTGGCCTCTTTTCTCTGAGGTCTTCCCATTTCTTTCTTTTCTGTCAACAGAATGAGCCTCTCTTTCACATTCTGCAATTTATTCCCTCCTCAAGTCACAATTATTTGTTACATACATGTCTCTCCAACTGTGACACACTAGCACAGGGACTGTCATAAAATGTTCTAAGTAGCCTACAGACCTGCACGCCTCCTTGCAGGATTTACGATTCATGTGTGCGTTTCAGTCATCCAGTCCTTCCCACGTTGCTGTGTTGCAGTGTCTGGGTGTCTGTCCCAGGACCTTACATATGCTAAGGAAGCACTCGGTCACTGAGTACACCCTCAGCCCTCATTCCAATCACAACTAATTTTAAGTTTTGCTTCTACTTTTTGATATACTGAGTTCTCCAATATCAAGTATTTGTTTTTGTGTATTCTAAACTTGCCTTGACGTTCCAGCTGCAAAAATGTTTCTTTAAAAATCCTGCCATGAGACAACAATGAACCTTGACAACATTATACTAAGTGAAATAAGTCAGTCACAAAAAGACAAATGTTGTATGAGTCCATTTATATGAAGGATATAAAACAAACACAGAAGCAGAAAGTACAATGTATACCAGGGACTAAGGAGGAAATGGGGAATTGCTACACAGTGGCGAGAAAGCTTCAGTTATGCAAGACAGGTAGGCTAGCTATCTCTTGAACACCATGCCTAGCTACAGTCAATAACAATTTATTGTGCTACGAAAAATTTATTAAGAGGGTAGCTCTAAGTGTTCTTAGCACAGTTAAAACCATATGCTCCTTCACTCTTTGTATTTTGGGACCAGTCCACCTAACCTTATCTATGGACAGACACTTACTTCTCTAAAGGACCACTGGTTTCCAGGTCTGTAACTCTTGCTTGGTCTACTGTCATTATACTTTTAAATCTTTTAATTCTACGAACAGAATAATATTCATCTGACACCATTCAGATTCTTAAAAACTTGCCAACATTTTAAGAAAGTAATTTCAAATTTGAACTGCTAGATTAATCCCAAATATTCTACAAATAGTTCAAACTGTATTTTAATCAGGAAACATATTAGTCTCCATTTAGTATCATTAAAAATCTTGTACCCTTTCATCCAGATTTTTATTTTACTACATTGTACCCAGATCAATCTGGAATCTGATTACTCAAAATAAGTTGTTACTGGCAAAATTTGGAGACTTCAAAGGGTACTCTCTTCTCTAAAACACAAATTTTAAATATTTCCTAGTTAGCCAGGCATGGTGGTGCATGCCTTTAATCCCAGCACTCGGCAGGCTGAGGTAGGCGGAGCATTGTGAGTTCGAGGCCGGCCTGGGCTACAACGCGAGCGCAAGGCTGGCCTGAGCTACATAGTGTGACCCTGCCTCAAAAAACTAGGGCTGGGAGTTTGGCTCAGCAGCTTAAGCACCTGTCTGGCAGGTGCGAGGCTGTGAGTTTGATCCCCAGTGCTGCAAAAAATAAATAAATAAATAAATAAATAACTATTTCCTAGTTGTGAGTCAATACTTCTTCACTATTTTAGAACCAAAATCACATGTGTATCACAAGTAGGCAAATAACTTTAAAATATAACTATCAAAGTACTAGGAAAAATGATTGAGTATAAAATACTTGTATACATTTTCTAAGGGTGAAAGAAGACTGTAACAAATATAACTTAACACTTAAACTTCTTTTATGTCTACTAAGAATCTCACACATATGCAACCAGAATTCAAGAACTGAAGTACAACTTCTTTTCAAAAAAATAAGACTTTCCTATGAACAATGGCTATTATTAATCAACTAGGCTGATTGGCTTATCTTTATTCAGATTATAAAAACCTGCCATTTCTTTGTTCATTTTTAATTAATTCTGTGTGTGTGTGTGTGTCTGTGTGTAATGCTTTACTGGGAAATGAACCCAGGGCCTCTGCACAGAACTAAATCCCTGGCACTTTTATTCTGAGACAGGGACTGGTTAAGTTGTCCAGGCTGAGCTTGAACTTGAGGCCCTCCTGCCTCAGTTGCCCACAGTGCTGGGATCACAGGCACACACCATTGTGCCCAGCTTGCTTTCAACAGGTAGCTAGTAATAATATCAGAAACTCCTCTTGTGTCTCTCAAGATTTAGCTCCTATAGAATTTGAACTCTCTTATAAAAATAATAGCAATTCACTGCTTTTACTGTTGGCAAAATATAAAATTAAAAATAAACAAAAGGGATTAGAGGAAGCCCATTAATGGCAAGAGGAAAAAGTTCCCATCTAAATCTTTATTCTATCTATTTTCTTGTGGCACCAGGCTGCCCCTTGAACTACTACTAATCTCCTCCCTACTAAGCACCAGCTAAATATTAAAGGTCACCTGCACATCCAAAGTTAAAAACTTAGTAAAAAGTAAGGAAAGGACTCAACTATAAGCTGATCACGGAACAGCCTAGAAAAGTTTAATGGATTATCTAGCACAGAGATAACTTTATATATACTTTTAAAACAAGGACTACCAGTGACTTCAATACTAGATGCTCTCTAAAAATGCCTGTAACATTCAATACCAATGAACTTTAAACACATGTGTTTCATCTCAGGTTTCAGGTATTCATGTGGTAGACATTAATTCCAAATACATTATTAAGTGAGAACAGGCCAAAATATCAAAAGATGGAATACAAAAACAAACTTTAGAGATAATGAAATTCACCATTTTAATCAACTTATTAAACCTTATTAAAATGACTGTCACTAAAAAAATTGAAAACTGTAAAAACACTTACTTCATTTCCATGTTTTTGCAGGAATTCAATTTCCTGTTGTGTGAATGTTGTCATGGAGATAGACTTCACTCTGTGTGGAGGATTTAACCCTCGTCTAAAAAATAAAATATTTCACAAAATTTACTACTATACATCTTAAAATGACACATGCAGACATTCAAAGCATTTTTAATTAGCACATTTAAACTTGGAATGGTGTTTTCAATCAATAAATCAAAATTACTTAAAAATTATTTTAATGCCAAAGTAAGTCTGGTTAAATTCATACTAAATAATATATTTGAAGATGCATTCAATTAATTACCTAGTTAGGCAAACAAAAGACTCTATAGCATATTTACCTCTAGAAAATACAAACACTGCTTCAGAATATTTCTGATGTAAGAATGGAAAAGAATGGTAAAGAATTTTAAAACTAAATTATTTTCATGTTTTCCAAGAGACAAAGACATGCTAAGACTGGAAGATCTACCACCTTTATATAAGTTTGCGGCTAAGTTAGAAAACTACATGAAAGCTAACAAAACTTGAAGTAAGTAATTAACCAATATGAATAAGCTGCTATTCTCTCCAGCAATTCAAGATTCATAATAATGTCTTCAATCACCTCAAGAGGCAATTAAGTGCTTAAGAGGAAACTGTTAAAATACAGAGATGAACTTAAGAAAGAGCTGGTTACACAATGTAATGACATTGAAGGTCTTTCAGAACACTGAAGTTTTACTTATGGATGGTCTCATAAGGATTTTATCTTGATGACCTTTGATCATGTGTACAGAGAAAAACTTGTCCAACTAATACAAAGTGACCTACTCACAGAAACACAGGTTAAAACAATCCCTGCAAACTTCAATGAAATTACTTTGGGGTCAGGTCCTCTTATAAAGGCCTCAATTAGAATCTAGTTTCTAGAGAAAATTAACAATTTTACAGAACCTGTAATGGTCAAGTCACAGTCATCCATGCTAATTAAATATGAGATTTAGCAATGATATAAAAATAGCTGAACCAGTGGTCTTTCAAAAATCTTCAGAAACATTTTTTAATTTAATGTGGTGTATAATCTAGAAATTCATGACACTATTAAGTCAACAGAAGTGAAATTCAAAAGCTCCCCTAATTTTCTATCCTGGTTCTTTCTCCCCCTTCCACTTAACAGTAATGGTAACAGCATAACTTTCAGGTCACAATAAAAAATAAAATGAGTTACACTGTATAGGTTTCACATTTTAAGGTGGAGAAGGATCAACTTGGTTTTGTTACTCTGTCTTGCTTTGGTTACATCTTAATAAATTGTTTCCTTCCAAGTCTTGATAGCTGATAAAATATGGAAATAAAGACAACACAGGAGAAACTAAGTAACAATTCTATTATAGTAAAACTTTCAAGCTTAATTGTAAAGAAACAATTTCAGTATAAATAAATTTCAGGTATCTTCACAATTAATTTGTAATCATAAATTAACACTATCACTTAAATTTCTAAAAGTAGAAAATCATTATTTGTTAAAGCATAAAGCTACTTTCCAATTTGCCTATACTATAAGAACAAGCCTAAATTCACCACTCTTCGGAAGAGTAGTGCAAGTTTATTAACTTATGATATATATTTACACCCTACCTTGTCCCCAAAGAAGGAATTATTTTATTGTTCTCTATGCCTCTACTGCCCCCACATTCTGTAACTGTCTCCTTTTTCCCTAATACTTTCTCACTGTTTTTACCCACATCCTTTAAGAGCTTTTTTTTTTTTTTTTTAAGCAGGAAAAGGCAAAAAAATAACTTTTATGAAGAACTAGCAAACACTAGTATTACAAAGATGTGTATTTTGGAGCAAAGAATTATACCTCCCAAATTGTTCAATAAAAAAATTCATAAAGCTAACTCCAACTCTTTTCCAATTTCATTACAGAGATGTACTCTCATGAATGGATTACAATATGTAGTGTATTTACCGACAAATTTCCAGGCCCAACCATATCACAAGTCTATTTATGAACAAAGAAAGTATTCATAATACCTAAGTAAACAAAATTTTGAATTGATGAAACAAATACAACCAAAATATACTCAGAGCCAAACTATGAAAGAACTTTTTTTTCCACTTAATAACAACACTTGTTACAGAATTTCTTTAAATGAACTGTCTTGGTATACTTAAAACTGTACTTAGTTTATAAGACAGCTATTTTGAGGAAAACAAGAGACATTATGGTAGCTATTGTTGGTTTCCCATTGTCTGGCTTTGAAGGCCCATAATGCTTTCACTTTTTGTTTTGACGAGTTTTATACTATTTTGTTTTGTTTCAAGTTATTGTGTCTATGGACACAATATTTCAAAGACAACCATTTCAAAGAAAACAAGAGTCATTAGGGTAGCCACTCCTGAGTTCCTGGTGTCTTGTTTTGAAGTCCTGTGTTGCTTGCATTGTTCTGTTCTGATCTGCTTTGTTCTGTTTTGTTTTGTTTTATTCTCTTTAAAATAAAAAAAAGCTGTATTTAATTTATAAAAATGAGACACAATTTTGCAAGGCCACATTTATTACATAAATTGAATGATCCCAAGAAAATTTTATGTGCATTCATGTTGCTTTCTCTAACTGCTCTTTTATATTCCATTTATGCAAATGGATTAACCATATTTCCAATTTAAGACTATATAAAGACTTCGTATGTTAGTATACAAATACATAAATATTAAACCTTTTAGTAAGAGTTTGGTGAAAACTGAAGAAAGATTCTGCTAATAAGTAGCATTCAGATTAATAAGCTTGCAGTGAAAATGAAGTCTCACACACCGATAGTGTGAATTCACCAACCACCTCATTCATGCCATTTGGCTCAACATCACTTCAAAGAAGCTAAAGAAATACTTGAAATGTTAAATAATTATGCATGAGACATTCATCAAACATTGTTCATAATAAGAAAACATGGGAAACACCAATATCAAAAGGGGAGTGGTTAATTCAAAGATAATAAAACTAACGCAATTCACAACATGCCTATACTTGAATTTTTAAGATAAAAAATTACATAGTATTTTCAGAACATTAAAAATATCTCTATGAAGAAAACAAACCAAAATTAATGTTAAGTCCTTGCCTGCAGAAGATGAATTTGGATGATGTTTTTTATATTTTCAATTATCTATTCTCTCAGTTTTCCACAACTAATATATATTTCATATACATTAATTTATATATATATATACACATTCCAATTGTGAGTTGAAAAAATGGCAAGAAATAACAAAAATACAACTGACTAGTCAGTAATGTTGTCAAAAAACTTAGACTGAGTCCTGAATTGTCTGATGTAGACAACTGTGGCTAAAGAAATACAGAAGAAAATATAAGAAAGGGAAAATAGTCTTCTTGCTAAGGCCTTCTTGCAATTTTTCTACAACCTGAAAAAAACTGCATCGAAAAGCCTATGATATCCACCCACCAGCAACTTCATTTCTCTAACCAGAATTTCTCAACCGTGGCACTAATGACATTTTGGACCTGATTAACTGTACTGTGAGGTGCTACCCTGAACATTAGAGGATCTCAACAGCACCTTTGGCTTCTACTGACTATCAAGAGTACGACCCATCAACTGGTGACTACTTTCCAGACAGGCTTGTCCCCTGCGCAGGGCAAAAATCCTCCCAATTAAGAACCACTGCTCTAAATACAACACATTTCAATGCCAAGCAAAAAAACTTAACAGAATTTCTTTGGATCTCACATTTTATAATTTTACTCCATTGGCAACAAAAAAATTCTTCCATAACTTATGTCGACATAATAGAAAACGGAGTATTTTTTTTAAATGATAAAGAAATATACGAATTTAAAATATGAATTATGGAGCTGGTGATACAGCTCAGCAGCACAGCGGCTGTCTGGCAAGCAAAAAGTCATGGGTTTGATCTCCAGTACCAAAAAGTAAATAAATAAATAATAAATACAAATAAAATATGAATTATGTGCATATATATAGTCAAACTAAAGAACAAACCTAGAAAAGTGTTCACAACAAACAAGAATGAACTACAAGATGTAGAACAACTGGTTGACAAAATATTAAATTCATGAGACAGAAGAAAATTCATGCTTATCAAGTAACTAGATTGACACTTTGGATACTTAATTTCATCCTGCTTCTAACAGTATGAAGAGACTTTGATATTATGAAAAGGATTTGCTGCTAAAATGAGAGAGATTTCATGCATTACCAAAAATTGTTAACTTATTGTTGGAATTTTTAGAAAGGGAAATCTCTAAAGACCAAAATGAAAACTTACATGAAGATTAACAATTAAGTCAGTTAAAATGAAAATTAGACACACCTAAAGAGAGAATTTCTGAAACAGAAGACAAGAAATAAATAAGAAAGCAATACAGGCACGTAAAGAGACACACAAAAAAAAAGGATAGAAGAACTAATTTAATAATACATGGAATTAATTCCCTTTCTGAATAGGGGAACTGAAAGAATAAAGGAGAGGTAACATTTCAAAAGAGAATGACAGATTTTTCAGATCTAACAAAAGGCAAACCAGGATAAATAAATTCCACTTAAAATCATTTTGGCAAAATCTCAAACACAAAGAGATCTGGAAAGCAATCAGAAAAAGAAGAAACTAAATTTGATAAACCACAGACTTCTCAACAGGAACAATATAATATTCAAGTGCTAACAGGCAATAACCATTGTGCCAGAAAAGCTATTTTGAAGTATGACAGCAAAGAGTGCTATTTTCACATCCTTAAAACATTCACTAAATAAGCAAGTGATTATAATGTCCAATCTGTACAGGGGAAAAAGGGACAAATGTGACATTTCAACACTCAACAGAAAGCACTTTATTTTTAAGTACTCTGTATTACCATAAAATTAAAGTAGATTAATTGTAGAATTCTAGTATAAACAGTACAATTTCAATGATGACAGTAATAGAATATAATTCACAGCTTCCAAGCCAGTAAAAAAACTCAAAACAAACAAAAACTGGTAATTTTTTATGATTTTTTTATCTTACAAAGCAAAACAGAAAAAAAAGAATACAGAATTCAAAAAAAAACTAAGAAATCAACACTAGTCAATATATTACATATTGTTATCTTAGAAGCAGTTGTTCAAGTTACGAGATCTAGGCATAAAAAATGATCAATCAAACAATAACACAAACTATTCTTTCTGATGAACCAACCGAGAATTAGTAGTATAGTTATCTATCCTGCATACTTCTATCATACATACAGTTACATGTGTGTATCTACAAACATAAACTTTTCCTTTCTTCCATTTCTTCCCTCCCCCATTTCAGCTGTTCCTTAATTTTGAGCACTTTCTTTCCCTTTTCTTATTACAATATCTATTGTACATTTTGGATCTTACTAGTCTTTCAGTTTTTTTTAGTTGTTATTTGTTTTTCACACTAGAGAGACAATACAATATTTACAAATGTCTGATTTATTTCACTTACGAGTACAGTCTCAAGTTGCCTCCATTTACCTATAAAAGCCTCAAGATCATCCTTTTTTATAGTTGAGTAATATTCCACTGTATAAAAACATCACATTTCTTTCATCCATTCTGTGGTTGATAAGCATTTTGATTGTTTCCAAGATTTAGCTATTGCAAATTGTGCTGCTACAAACATGGGTGCACATATATCGCTGTGACATGACACTTTCAATTTTTCTGGGAAAATACCCAGAAGGGGAATAGCTGGGTTGAAAGGGATTTCCAATCCTAGTTTTTTGGAGGAATCTCCATACTGATTTTCACAGTGGTCGCACCAGTCTACACTCCCACCAACAGTGCAGAAGGATTCCTTTTTCCTCATAGCCCCGCCAACATTTGTTATCAGTTGATTTCTTGATGGCAGTCATTCTTTCTGGAGTGAGATGAAATCTCAACGTTGTTTTAATTTGCATTTCTCGAATGACCAGTGATGTTGAGCATTTCTTCATGCATTTATTTACCATCTGTATTTCTTCATCTGAGAAGTGTGTGTTCATCTCAGATGCCCATTTTTGGATTGGGTCTTTGAATTTGGGGGGCCTGATGTTTCTCAATTCTATGTTCTAGATATAAGTCCTTTGTCTGAGGGACAGTTGGCTAAAATTCTTTCCCATTCTGTGGGCTTTTTGTTCACTTTACTGGTGATTTCTTTTGAAGTACAAAAGCTTTTTAATAAAATGAGATCCCAGTTGTTGACTCTTCCAAGTACTTCCCATGCAGTTTGTGTTTTGTTCATGAACTCTTTACCTACCCCTATGTCTTTCAAGATTTTTACCTACCTTGTCTTCCAGTAAATTTAGTGTTTCTATTTTAATATTTAGATCTTTGACCCATTTTGACTTTAGTTTAGTGCATGGTATAGACATGGGTCTATAGTTTCATTCTGCAGCATGTGGAAAGCCAATTTTTCCAGCACCATTTATTAAAGAGGCTATCTTTCTTCCAGTGAACATGTTGAGCCCCTTTGTCAAATATAAAGTGGCTGAGTGTCTCTGTAAAAACTGTTAATTTTTTTAAAAAGTTAAATATACTTGCGATCAGCCTAACAATTCTACTCCACGGTAGAGTGCTTTACTTATGCAAAATTAAAATTTTTTATTTACTCAAAATCTGTAACTATAAATTGCCCATGAATGAGAAATGCATAAACAAGCAATGGAATACTATTCAGCAATAAGATGAAACAAATTATTGAGACAGAACAACTAAATGTATTTATTTTAAAGGGATTACCCTGAGTGAAATCTATATACAGTTACAATTCACAGAACTGTACACTAAAAAAAGTTAATTTTAACGTATGTAAAGAAATAAAAAAACTAAAGATCCAGTTCCATGTTACTATCTAGAGTAACCAGGTTTTACACTAATTTTTTCTCGCTAGCAAACCTTCATTTCTACCTACCAAATCTGATCACTTACATGACTGAAACTGTTAATCCTAACACCCAAATCCATGTCCCTTTACAGATAAGCCTAGTGTAGCAAGCACGTGAACATAGAATTCATAAAACACTTTATCATAATGATAGTAGTCACACCTGTTTGATGAAAGTGTTGGGCAAGTAAACCATATTTTCACAGGGACAATACTGAATGAAGTATTCCAAATTCTAAAAGGGGCATTTTTAAGTCTTCAGTTTCGTGCAAAAAAAAATTTGACTCAATAACTGCAGTACTGTTGTTTTCAAAACACGTTTGCCAGTTTTTTCAAGGTCCAAAGTTACCTACTTGTGCAGTCTAGTATCTTTTTGTGGTACAATTAAGCCATACAGAGACCTCCAAGAACCTTAGTCATCATGACCACCACCCAGACAGTGCACCTCATTCCGCATGCCCACCAATATGCTGGTCTTAACTCAACCCATCTTGCAAACAGTCACTGACTCAACCGAGTAATAATCTCTGCTAAATCAATGAGAAAGCTTATTTAGTTTTATTGTTTTTCTCATGCTGGGAGAAAAGGTGGTTAAAATATTTTAATACGCCGTGGAAATTTATGAGGATGCTGATATTACTGGCAGAAAATATTTAATAAAGTTAATGCAACATTTAGTTCTAGCCCAGTCTTAATCACTAAAAATAATATACACAATATTTTCAAACATTGTAAAAATTACACATTTAAAATCTAGGTCAGATAAAAGATGCCTTTAGCAGGTTATTGAAAGTCTACAAGGTGTTTATGCCAAGATACTATATGTAATGCATTGTTCAAATGTTAGTCTATCATATAAAAAATATATATATACATACACACACACACTATACATTTTTATAAGTGTGATATAAACCACAATTGTTATTTGGGGGGTTTTTTGGAATTCTACAAATGCTATACCATTAGATCTCTGTAGTACTATTAAGAGCAAGCAACTAAAAAATAACATCCAAATAATGATTTAGCTGGACACAGTGGGGCACGCCTGTAATTGCAGTACTCAGGAGGCTGTGGCAGGAGGATTGCCACAAGTTCGTGTCCAGCCTGGCTCCATAGTGATTTCAAGGCTAGTCTGAACTACATAAAGACGCTATCTCAAAAAAAAAAAACAAAAAAATTTAAACCTAATTAAGGCACTCAGTTAAAAGTGGTGGACAAATCTTGAAAATGTCTTCGGTGTATCTCCAACCCCCAATAAAATGACCGCAGAAGAATAAAGGTACGCACTCACTGTAGACTGAGTAATAAAAAACAAGGAAGGCGCTCAAGAGCACAGAACAGTTCTCTAATAACAAAACTTGGCAAATAAATACGTAAGTGGTGGTATATTAAGCCACACACAGTGCTTTGCACCCACAGTCCCAGTTAGTCAGGACGCTGAGAGGAGAGGGTAATTTGATCACAAGCACTCAGGACCAGCCTGGACAATGTATTGAGACCCTGTCTCAAAAACAAAGGTAAATTCACCAGCGGCAACTGAGTTTACGAAAAAAGTCAACACAGAAGCTCTCATAGAGTAGGAGAAGCCAAATGAAAGCTGAACGCCACCACAGGACCAGTGAAAATACTCAAGAAAAGAACTAGATTCAGGTGGGGTGCTTACAACAAACTTGTAGGGTCAAAAATCATTAGATTCTCAGTTCCTCAACAACCACAAGTTATCTCCAACCAGACACAAAACAGAGCCTGAAAAAAAGTTTAATCTAAACAGACTACACAATGGATTCAAGTAGACCTGAAGACCGTTAAGTAACAGACTAAAAACTGGGGCATTACCTGAGACTGCAGACAGTGAGCAACAGTCCAAGCCAGTCATCTTTCTAGCCAAGTAGAAGCTGGGCTTCTTTTTCATTCCCCAAGAAGGTGATAGCAAATAACTCTGTACTAAAGAGAATGCATTTCCAAATCAAGCACCAAAAAGCGGGGGTGGGGGGTGGGGGGGGGGTTAATCACCCTGAACAAAAAGACCTACACCAAAATATTTCAATTCAGTGTGAGGTACAGAACAGCAGGGATACATAAACCCCAAAGGAGGAAGAAAACAAGGACTCGCGAAGAATCAGTAAAAAGGCAATAGTCAAGGCCTTAAAAGTTTCAAGGGTAAAAACTATTTTCTTCTCTATCAATGCAGATAAACAACTTCTCAAATGAAGGCACAGAGACCATTTTGGCCCTTAAGCTCCCAAAACTGATCTTCCACTTCACCTTTAATCAGGACGCTAAATGTGGCAAGTCCAGAAGAGTCCAACACTGACAGCGATCCTCAGATTAGAAGCAGAAAAGTCCCACAATGACAGCATCATAGAGGTTAGAAAGAGCTGAAAGTAACAAAGTTATCCAGAAAGACAACCAAAAAAGAATTAAAAAAAAAAAAAAAAAACCTTATACGTCTGATCAGAATGAAAGAAGTGTCATACCTCAACCGGAGATCATTTATCTGGGGATGTATTAATGATACACAAATGAAAAGCACAGTAAGACTAAGAAAACTAAACAATTATAAACCTGAGGAGAGGAAAACTTGTATAGGTGAAGAGGGTGAGAAGAAAGTATGAAGGCCCAATCATTGAGCCTGGTGTGGTGGCGGGCGGCACATGCCTGTAATTCCAACACCCGACAGGCTGAGGCGGGGGATCCTTGAGAGTAGAGCCACCAGCTGGGGCTCCACTGTGGTTCAAAGCAGAACCGAACTACAAAGCAAGACCCTGTCTCAAAAAACCAAATAAAGTAAAAAAGGCCAAATCCTTATCTTCTTACTCCTATGGTAAAAAGTCAATAATCAGAGACAAAAATGCAAAACAAAAACATATTGTTTCTAAAATAAGAAATTCACTTCCTAGGGGAATCAGAAATTGAGAAATAGGTTACTGCTGTTTATCACATACTTTGCTTTTAAAATTAAGTTCATGTATTCTTTTAATAAAAATTAACTATAATCCCAGAACTCAGGAGACTAAAGAAGGACTGCTCCAAGTTTGAGGCCAAGAGATACAGTGACTTTAAGACCAGCCTGAGTTTTACGAGACTCTGCCTCAAAAAAAAAAAAAAAAAAAAAAAACAATTACAACTGAAATAAAAATAAAACAAAGAACTAAAAATAAACCCTTCTTGCTCTTCAAAGTAATATATCTCTGACATAGGTTATTCTCTTTAACTGGTGAAAAAAATTCTTATAGAACTTGAGGAAATTTTTAAACTTCCAAAACACTGTTTCCTCACTATACGCTGGCAATCTTTTTAAAGAAGCACCCACTAAATAAACTGTTCCAAGTTAAAGCCATCAAGATTCGCTGCCTAACAGGAAAGGTTTGTAGAGAAAAATGAGCACAAGTTTTCAGATTTTTCCACATAATCAGTTTAATTTTCATACTTCCCCATCTAACAGCTTATAATTCAAAAAAAAAAAATTAAGAATTCTTAGAACCTTACAATTACAAGGAAGATTCCTCTTCCTTTTCTAAACACATTTTTCTATAACTTCCATGCACAGGTGTTATATCCTTCTTCAGTCATAAAGATAAATATTACTTCCTTCAATGACAGATCATAAATTACCCAAACTTGCTGATCACATGTACAACCACCCCACACCCCCAGTCTTTTCTTCTCCAAGCTACTAACAATTCTGTTTCTGGCAAGAGTATGAAAGATACTCTCTTGCAGTTTCAAATTGCTTTCCCATCTTGGTGACATTCCTTGACACACGCTGCAGTCTGTTAATGTGCCCCTTAAAATACGCAAGAAAGCAAGGTGTAATTACAACCTCCCTTTCTTTACAAAAAAAAAAAAAAAAAGATTTCAAGCAAAAAAATTAATACCATACTCAGAAATCTAAGAACAAAATATGTTCTTTTAAAAAATTACCATTCTCACAGGGGGTTAGAGGGAGAATGGATAAAGATTTAAAAAGGAATTGGGATGTGTTATGTACACGTATCAAAAAAGGGGGAGGACCAAGGAACAGGGGGAAGGGAGGGAACCGAGGGAAAGGACATGAAAAAGGAATTAAGATGTGTTATGTATATAAACATTCCTAATATTTCAAATGATGCAAATAGGTTTCCTGTTCCCCCGTTAAGTTTCTTAATTTCATTTTAATCACGTTCAGTCAGACATTGTAGGGCAACAGCTCTCGTGTGTGGTTGTAAAGGATATCAAAGGAGCCCAGGAAAGTACTCAAAGTTATAAATGATTTACCTTTTCATAAATATTAGAGGAAGCCAAGTTGTGTTTCCCTAAACAATCACTACTTTGACCATTTGAATTAGGAAATGATTTACTGACTGGAGAAAAGCGGAAGAGATAATGACACCTACTCCTGAAGATCACGGAAGTTTCTCACAAAGGTGAGCATCATGTATGTTGCACAGAAAAAATTGAAAATATACGTTTTAGAAATATGCTTGTTTTCCAAAGACTGCTACTAGAATAAAGTTTCAATTATTTTTATTTATAGTTCAAAGATAATATTTAAAATTTTTAAATTTTAAGTTGTATTTTATCTGTCTGAAATTCAAAGCCAAAGTGTTTACAAGCACATTATGCCAAAAGCCACAGACAAATGAGTAGACAAACCAGAGACGAAAGTACTAAATATAAAAGTGAGGCCTTTGTACTGAGTTAACGCCTACTGATGTCACACCTGAATGTTCACTGCAGTGTTCCCACCCCCGAAGGCACTTTCGGCACTGTGCAGAAGAGTTCCTCTTTCCCCATCTGCTGGTGAGTCCACGTTTCTCCCTCTCTCTGAAACCCAGCTGGTGTCCACAGCACCATGAACGATCATGGCAAAAAAGCCACACACCTGCTCCTTACAACTGGGCTTTGTGTGTATCAAGAGTTGCTACTTGGTAATATAGCAAGTAAAGTACCTGATAAGTACACAAATTGAATATTAAGTAAAACAATGACTCAAGAATCGTTTCTCTGCATGTTTAGTGAAGAGTTTCAGGGACTTAATTATCAACTCACTAGGAAAAGCTACTATTTAACTGTGAACAAAAAACTGTAAAAAGGCTGCCAGGCATGGTGGCTCATGCCTGCGAGCCTGCAATCCTAGCACTCCGGAAGCTGAGGCAGGAAGGATACCTGAGAGTTCAAGGCCAGCCTGAACTATATAGCAAGATTACTGCCTCAAAAAAAAAAAAAAAAAAAAAAAAAAAAAATTGAAGTTGGAAAAATCATAAACAAATCTAGAACAATTCAGTATTGAACTGCTTTAAAAGTTAAAAGTTGGGCAGGATGGCATATGCCTATAGTCCCAGCTATTTAGCTGAGGCATGAGGCTCACAGAGCCCAGCATCACAACCTGGTGGAACATACGAATGTGCTGAATTCAGAAGGACCCGCTCAGCGGTCGGCAGGCATCATACCCCCACTACATCCAGAACGCTTGACCATAATTTATGAATAAAATTCTAAGATAACACACATTTGGAGCTAAGAAGTTCCTGTAAAACATTCACAACGCAACCATGAAACAAATACGCATAATATAACCAGCAACTTATTTGTCCTTCCACTGAAATTCACAAAGTAAAGAATTCACAACAACTTACAATAATCCATAGAAATTATATACTCTTTAATGGTGGAATCAACATTAGTTCTAGGTGCCAACGTCAAACTGGATATCACAGCAAAGAATTAAGAGTGTGTTAATTTTATAATTTAAAGTTGTGGGCAGAGCCAGATATAGTAATACACACCTGTGACCCCAGCACTTTGAAAGGCTGAGGAGGGAAGATTTAAATTCGACCCCAGCGTGGGTAACACAGCTACTTAGTGAGAACCCCCCATCTCAAAACTTAAAAAAATTAAAATGACTATTACTAGAATAAAGCCTGCTACAAAGCTTGCATTCATTAGGTACTAATAATTATCTTAGTTTTCGTGTTAACAAATATTTTGATAACCCAGGCACATACACTACTGTCACTTCATTTTTTAAAAAGTCATTCACAGTTTTAAAAAGTATCAAACAATTCCTCATTCTAGATTGAAATTTTACGGCACTGTCAAAATATCTCACTGAATGCAGCCACATTACAAAATCACAAGAAGTGAAAAGGTCCAGATGTCATAACCCTATAATTTTAGCTATGTGGGAAGCTGAAGCAGGAATATCACAAATTGAAGGTCAGCCTAGGCAATTTAGCAAGTCTCGTCTCAAAATAAAATGTTTAAGGGGGCTAAGATATAGTTCAGTGGTAAGATGCTTCCTTAGCATGCACAAAGCCCTTGATTCAATTTCCAGGATCTCAAAAAAAAAAAAAAAAGTGAAAAAGGAATTAAGAATATAAATCACTACCCATTGTGACCTCATAAAGTCCTGAACACAATGAACACAACTCTAAGATTATCTGATTGCAATTCATCCTACAAATAATAAATTTCTCTTTTACCTGTCCAATTTTAACTTAAAAATAAAATTACTGAAACCAAGATAGACCTTAAGACTCAAAAATACCCACAAAACAGAGAATAAATACTGACTACATTTACCAACTGTGAAATACCCAGTTTAAATGCACTGGTCACATAAAACAAGTGCCATTAAGAATGGCAACCTCGGCTGCCAGGCATGGTGGTGCACACCTGTAATCCCAGCACTCAGGAGGCTGAAGCAGGAGGATCACCATGAGTTCTAGTCCAGTCTGGGTTAAATGGTGAGTTCAAGGTCAGTCTGGACTACATAGTGAGACCCTGTCTCAAAATAAATAAATAAATAAATAAATAAAATAAAATAATAATGATGGCAAACTTATACAAACATCATTTTTCATTCTATCCAATCCTTCAGTGAAAAATTTACAACTCTTTTTAAATAAGGCACTAATGTTTATAGTACCCACAAAACAAACAATTTAGCCTAAAACTAGTCTTTCAATCAACTAAAAGTAATGTAATATGAAGGCAATTTAAAAAAAAATTTTTTTTTTGAAGTGCAAGGGATTGAATCCAGGGCTTTATGCAAGCTAGGCAAGCACGCTACCAGAAAGCTACACTCCTAGCATTATGAAGACAATTTTTTATTGCTGACTACAGTTTAAATTATTGAAGTGTCCATTCATAAAGTATTCTGTAAAGAGAATTAGAAAGATAAGTACAAACTAACAAGTTAGGACATGTCCTTTCTGCTTCAATAACAAACAGCACCTAAATCTAAAACCCATACTAAAGTTTCACAATCTGACTTCAGTCTTATACTCTGAATGAGCATCACTCAGGATACACGACACTCAACTGGAAAAAAAAAAGAGGACAAGTTAGCTCTGAATCTAGTAATGTTAACAGTAAGATATTGGTTTCATTTATTTGAAGATTTTGCTACCTGAAGGCTAAAAGGTATGTGACTACTCTGCAATTTAGAATCCATGATTGTAGATATCACTTACTGTAGGCGTTAGTTATTTTCTAAGTAAATCAAGCAACTGCAGTTAAAGTGCCTCACTTCATAATTTGTTCCTCCATCAGTTAGCCCCATCCTCAAACACAGTATGTTTAGTAAACACAGCACTTGAAGAGGATCATTTGATCCTCTTAGCAACCCTAAACTATATATTATCACTTTATCACAAATGGAAAAACCAAAGCCCAGAGGATAGATCCAAGCCATGCCACACAGTGTCCTTGTTTAGTACCGTGCCCTAAGTCATGAAGCTAGTAACTCAAATTCTGACTTTAAAATTCTTCTTTCAACTATATTATGTCATCTACATAGCACTGATTACTATTAACTCAATAGCAGTTCTTTCTAAATTATTTTCTGGCATTTTTGTTTTTCAAATAAAAAACTCTCAAGAGCTGCTATTTCTTCAATAGTCTGCAATACACACCTGATGGCTATAATTCCAGCAATCTTTCATTCCTTCCCAAGAATCTGAGATTTCTGATTTGGAAACTCTATATGGAGATCCTTGTTCCAAAGGCAGATGGGGAACCAGAGGTCCTGTCAAGGTACTGGTTTAAAGTAGCCACGTGACTTAAGCAAACTCAATCAGATTGAACTGCAGAATTTCTGAAAATGTCGAACCAAGGATATAATTTAAGGCAGTATGTGACCACAGGAGCTGGGAACAACCATCTTTGGTTGAGGGGAAGCTAACCAGTATTATTAGGATACTGGATTAAAGTCCCACTTTAAACTACTTCAGGTACTTGGTCTTTTAACTACAGGAAGCTGAAACTTGTCTTGAATGGTCTCTACTCAGGCATCAGCTCCTCTGAAATCTTTATTTAAACACCAGTTTGAATCAGCTTTTGCGTTACATTCAAACACTCCAAAGTGACAGATTTTTGCTAGGGTGTTTCTCATTTCATCGTAATTTACTTATGATTCCCCTAGTCATAGAATGTTCTCTCCTCCTGTGAACACTTTGTCTCAACTACCGGACACATACTATGTACCAGGCATTGTATGAGATGTTTATTATCCCTTAATATTGAAAACAAATTTATATACAAAATGTACAATGGAAATTTCATCTTCACCATTTCATGTGTGAAAAAACTAACTCAATTATTGAGTGGCATTCTTAGTATCACATAGCTAATACTCTGAATAGCCAAATTTCAAAAGCAGGTTTCTATAACTCATAAGTACTTGGTCTTTTAACTACATAAGACTTAAATTTGTCCTGAGCAGTCTTTATTCAGGTATCAACTCCTCTGGGAAGCCTTCTATATTACTTGATGTATTTCAGGACCAGCATGCTCACAGAAAGGACTATCACAATGTACTGTTAACCATATGTCTGATACTTAGAATACCAACTCCATAGTACAGTAGGATCCAGGCAACTGCAGGGTTTCCCACAGTGTGTGACACAGATGAAGTGAACCATATTTATGAAATAAAGAGGGAACAGATAAATTTAAGCCCTATCCACTACAGACTAAATTCCACTGAAATAAACAATTATTATACCAAAGTATCCTTTTATACAGAACGGTTCTAAAGCATAGGAGGTAGGGCGAAATCTGAAAATAGTTTCCTCATATTACATATTTGCCCCAAGGGAATACTCTCAATACTTACAAACAGCTACAAAGAATCAAAAATCTGGTTGGGGGCACACCTGCGATCCCAGCACTCAGGAGGCTGAGGCAGGAGGATCTCCATGAGTTTAAGGACAGCCTCGGCTACATAAGCAAGTTCAAGGCCAGCCTAAATTACATACATAGTGAGACCTTGTGTCAAAAAAGAAAAAGAAAAAGAAATCCACAGGGGGAGGGGTGTGGCTTAACAGTACAGTGTTTTTGTAGCATGAGAAAGGCCCTGGGTTCAATTCCCAGCACCATTCCAAAAAAGAAAAATAAATGTCAGAAACCTGAAATATATATACATATATATGTGTATATACATATATACACACACATATGTATGTATATATATCAAAGCACACACTTTAAATGCCTGAAAGACTTGTATTTAGTACAGCAAAAGTGGGACATGCTTCTTAAGCACATACTAAAGGTCTAACACTTTAAACAAACTGGACTATTAGCTTAATTTTAGAATCAAACTTGTGCAACACAGGTCACTTTACCTCCTCGCTTTACCTTATTTATAAATGGAAAAGCATGAAGCAGACTATCTCCTAGGTACCATCTACCTTTGACTACTTCTCAGAGTGTTTCCCTTACTACACAACCTAAAAGTGACCTCTGGGACACTCCTATTACACCATTTTAATGTTCAGCACACTACTTACCCCTGACGCTTCTCCTGTATTTACTGACGAATTAACACTTCTTCCACAAAATGTAAGTATATATTCAGCAGCACACTCCAAAGCGTCTCATAAAATCTAGTGGGTACCCCAAAAGGCGTCTGTACTACTCATGGAAAACTAATAATGCATGGTTGCCCAAACTACAAGATGAAAAAAAAGGAAAATCGTAGTATGCTATTGGTCATGCCCTGCATTTTTCAACCTTTAAGAAATGTTTTTCTATTCATTATGTACTTTGTCTGAGTTATTACTCTTACAAGGATTTTGAGAATGAGAGTATTTAGTAACTACCACTTAAGCAACTTGATTTGAATCCAAGACAATTAGTACATACGAGCATCTTAGCAGCAGTTCCAAAATCCTCCACAAAACTTTCCAAATGAAATCTCACAAAAGCAAAAGTCTTATCAAAATAAAGGTTAATGTAGCAAAACAAATGCAAACCACCTGAGTAATCCAAGCTGGTAATCTCCATTTTTCTAGACCAACGTTGTCGTCTCACCGCTCCCCGTTTCTCGGGAGGGCCAGGGCTCCCGGGTATTAACCCACAACCCTCACGGACACCGCCACCTAACTCCTGACCAACGCTTTATTTCCATTTAAAACTTTGCCCCGAGTGCCCCAGACTCTCTGCCCCGTGAAGCTAAAGCCGGCCTCCCCTTCCTGCAATGAATCCGCCCAACTCTTCCCTCGGGATTCCCATCTCTGCCATCAGGACGTCTTCGGGTGCCGCGGTGCTAAGCGCTCCGGGCCGCGCCGCCCTCTCCGCCCTCTCCGCCCCGGCGGCCGGCAGGTGCCCGGCTCGGTCCGCGTCCGCCGAGGAGGGCGCACAAAGGACCCGCGCGGCCCAGCCCGGCCCCTCGCCGCTTCCCCGCCGCCCGGTCCGGCCCGGCGTCGACCGAACCGAGCCCGAGTCGGGACCGCGTTGCGCGGCCGCCCCTCCCCGCCCGCCCCCGGCCCCGGCCCCGGCCCCGGCCCCGGCCCCGGCCCCGGCCCCGGCCCCGGCCCCGCCGCCCCCCGCGGGCCCCGCACTCACAGGCTGCCGGAGCAGGAGGTGCACACGAACGAGCCGATCGTCATGTTCACGTAGGTGGGGCCGCGCTGGTCGCAGTC
This sequence comes from Dasyprocta punctata, assembly GCA_004363535.1. Taxonomy (NCBI): domain Eukaryota; kingdom Metazoa; phylum Chordata; class Mammalia; order Rodentia; family Dasyproctidae; genus Dasyprocta; species Dasyprocta punctata. Next base: position 28,704 of record RJWM01003842.1, on the reverse strand, counting down.
GAAGCACTTGCGGTTGTGCGGGAGGCCGGTCATGTCCCGCAGCATCTTCAGGTGCTTCTCCTCCTGCTTCCGCTTCGCGCTGGCCGCCATGGCCGCGGCGCCGAGGGCGGAGGCGGCAGCGCCGGGAGCCGGGCGGGCTGCGCCGGGGCCCGCGGTCCCACAGGCCACCCCGGCCGCGGCCGCCGCCCTCCGTCAGCGCGCGCCGCCCGGCCCGGCCCGGCCTCTGCGACGCGGCTCGGCTCGGCTCGACTCGACTGGGCTCGACGCGGTGCGGACGCTGCGGGGCGCGCGCTGACGGCCACACCAACCGGCCGCGGGACAACCACCGCCGCTGCCACCGCCGCCACCTTCCCGACTCCTCCTGAGGGAAAAGACCAGAAAGGGGACGGCAAGAGGAGGCCCGCCCCGGCGGCCGGAGGCCAAGTGTCGGCTCGCGCCCCCTGCTGGCGAGGAGGAGTCACTGCGGCCACGCTGAGGCCGAGGCCGGGGCGGGGCTGAGTAGGGAATGCACAATAAATAATAGTATTTATTGTGTGCCTATCTCTGCTAAGCGCTCTACATGGGTTGCCTTCCTGCCCATTGCTTTGAGGATAATTCTGAATTCTTGGTTGTTCCCTGAACACGCTCCATGGGGTCGCTCAGTCATCCTCTTCCACTTCATCCTTTATTCAGCCACCCTGTACTTCCATCCTGTTTCTGATTCCTGCCCTGTCGGGTTTCTCAGCCTCTTCCTGACATGTGGGACCAGTTAATACTTGGGTGTGGGAGCTGGCCTGTGAGATATTAGGCAGCTATCCCTAGCTCTACTCCCTAGACGCCATAATGACCTCTTCCACCAATTGTAAGTGCCCCAGATCTCAAGCTACAGCATTGACAGATGTGGAAGGAGGCTGTGAAAACCACAGCCGCACGTGGAAGACGGGTGCAGCTGCCGCTTCTCCAAACTGCCTTGGGTCTGCCTTGTTGATGCTGCTGCTCAACTATCCACAAGTTGCCCGCCATCACAGTGCTGTGTTGTTGGGGGCACAGAGCCACACAGCTGTCATTCCAGCACTCAGGGAGGCTGAGGCAGCGCAATGGCAAGTGTGGTGGATTAACTAATGGGCAATTTGCAACACCCAGCTAAACTGAATCAGCATGGTGCTGGGTGCGCAAGGCCCACCTGAGAATCGCTGCCTACAGCATTAAAGGAGAACTGGAGAGGGAGATGGTGCTGTTGATTCTCCTAGAGAAGCTCGTCACTCTAGCTTTTCTGATACTTGTTCAGCTCTTCTCATTGTTGGAGGAGCTTGGGGCCTTGCTGTCACTGAGGATGGCTGTGGTTCTTTTGGGGATGCTCTGGTCCTTACCTTGAATGTCACTTCCTAGCCCCAGTGCAGACGCCTCAGCCTGCTGGCACAGATCCTTCGCCCCACTGGTGCAGACTTTCTAGCTTCCACCGCTGACCTCTGGGCCTTCCCAGTGCAGATCCTCAAAACAGACTTGCATGAGACATTGTCGTGGGCTCTAGGTCTCAAATTGAACTCATAGCAGGCATTGCCATGGGCTGTAGGTCTTCCTTAGGATTTGTGTGGGCTATTGCTGTGAAATGCAGGCTCTCAGCTGAATTCTTTGGGTCTCTAGTGTGTGAACAGATCGCCTGCACTGCTTTGCATTTGACTTTTTGGGTGAATATCATAAAATAATCCTATAAAGTATGTGTCCGGTATTGAACCCTACCCTTGTAAACGCTGACTACAACAGTAAGTTTAAGCCCAGACTGGGCAATTTAGCAATTAGTGAGACCCTGTCTCAAAAGATAAAAAAGGTTGCTGGGGATGTAGCTCATGCAAAGGCCCAAAGTTCAATCCCCAGTGAAAACTACAAGAGTAGCTCAGTGCGAAGGCTCTGCTTTCTATCCCCTGTACAAACAATAAATAAGTAAGTTGCTGCGTTCTATTTTCTTCATGGCTCCAGCTTTCTGAAGTGCTGCCTCTTGTTTAGCGCTCACTGTATGCGTCGTAGGGCTCTCCCTAGAAGCTGTCAACAGCTGATGCCTCGTGTGTTCCTCATTGCTCCACCCGTGCTGTGCCTGGAGTTTGATACAGGTGGAGTTTGATTCATGGAAGACGCATGAAATTTCTCATCTGATCCTCAGGACAATCCTAGGAGGTAAGCATGATTGGCATTTCCATTTCACCAGTCAGGAGGGTGAAGCACCAGGGAAATGCGTCTACCTGAGTATTCACACAGGGAAACAGGAATTCCCACCCAGTCACACTCTAGGGCCTGGCTCTCCTCATCATGGCAAGAATCAATTGCCAACAGCGTGTTAGAAACTGTCCCTGCACCTCATTTCTGGAAGGAATACAGGGAGACTCAGAGAGCCAGAGCTCCCAAATTGCTCAGCTTTTGAATGGGAAGCTATCACAGAAGAATCCCTAAGTGCTGATGCCTATATCCAGAGCTCCCAGGAAAGTAACCAGATAAATCAGGCCTCTGAGTAGCATAGCACTATTTATAGTGCTTTCAGAAGAGAGGGACAGGTGGCTTAGCCAATGGATTTTTAAGAATTTTTGCCTTTATGGAAAACCTCAAGTGAACAGGAGCCCATGGTACACTTTCAGCAATTGTCAGCTCGGGTCTAACCTTGCTTCACTAATGCCCTGACTCATGTCTCTGACCCCTGTCCTGTTATTTTGAAGAATATCGTGGTTATCATAACGTTCATGTGCAAGTATTTCGTTTCATATCACTGAAAAAATTTAAATGTCCTCTTTTTTATACTTAACCATGCAATACCATCAACACCCCTAAGAAGTTAATAATATTTGTTAAAAAAAATTCATCAGATATCCTACACTGGTTAGCATTTATGTCATTGTTATTTTAAACGATTTCTAGTTTAGATCTACACCTGACCACTGCAGTTTGACAATGTGTCTTACAGAGTTCTCTTTTTTTCTTCTCTGCACGTTTCCCCTCCATCTCCTTTCTTGCTTGCATTTCATTTAATTTTAGGAATCGGGCCCTTTTTTCCAGCAGAGCTTCTCATAGTCTGTGTCATATAACATGCTCCTCTGTCCTATTTCCTAAAAATCGGTAGTTAGATCTAGATCACTTGTATCTAGTTCATCTAGGGGAGAGTATTTTCTTCTTTTTCCATCAGGAGGCACATAATTGGGTGTTCTTTTTATGCTTTTATCAGGTATCCATGACTAATATCTAAATGCAGTCATTCATTAAAGATTACAAGATAACAATAAAAGTTCTGCCATTCCCATTTCATGTTTTAGCGAACTATTTTTATACAGAAGAAGTTTCTCTTGATCTACAGTTTGGTATAGTTCATATAAGAAAGACGAGGCCTTCATTGCTTTATTCATAAATTTTTAAGATAATATATTGGTTTTATATCACCTTCCAGTGTCTCTCAAGTGTTGCTATCAAGTGGAGCTCGGATGTATTGGATAGGTGTCCCTGTGTGGGCCAGCGAGCTTGTTGACAAGAAGGCGAACTGGAGTTCTATGCTGGCAAAGGACTGTGGTCATTCAAGAGTTGCAGGCACCGAAATGCTGCATCCTGGAGGGATCAAGACAGATCCCAGCTCCACTCTGGCAATGAAGAGGACGCCAGCAGTGTCTTCTTACTCAGCCCCGGCCACTGGGCTCACTCGTGGTCAGTGGCCGCTTTCTGTATCTGCGGAGTTCACACAGCGCTTGTCTGTTCTCTGGTTCTCCATCTCACCATGCTCTCTCGTCTGACAGATTCCAAAACTGGGTGGTGTGACGGAAGCACCTTCCAGAAACATTTGAATCAGTGGTTGTTTCGTTGAGGTCTTTTTGCTATTTTGAAGAGCTGGTATCTCCAAACTGCAAATCTATAGGAAAATGAAGTTTTGGTGAAATCCAAAAATCACTTTTTTTTTTCTGAGTAGAGTTGAAAGTTCATCTCACCTGCTGGATGTTGGCTCTTCTATACCGTACATAATATCAAAGTAGGTTTCTACTTTTAAAAATTCCAAGGAGGCTTTGTGGAGTATCAAGCAAGACTGTTTATTTTCATTTCCTTAATGCTCACAGACACGCAGGAGGAGGTATTATTATCCCCCATTTTATGTAGGAGGAAACTGAAGCACCAACCAGCTGGCTTGCCCCACGCCGGGCAAGAAGCGAACCCTGAAGCCAGGATGCAAACCAGGTCTGGCCGCCAGGTCTCAGCCTTTGCTCCCAGTGCCTGAACCCCGAGCCTGCAGTTCCTGGAGCTACAGAGCGAAACCAGGCACGGTGGCACACACTGGCAATCTCAGCCCTCTGGGGAGGTGAAGAGAAGGATTACGGGCTTGAGCCCAGCCAGATCACCTTAGCAAGTTAGCAAGAGCCTGTCTCAAAATAAGATCGAGGAAAGGGCCTGGATGGAGCTCAGGGCAAAGGTTCCAGGATCAAACCCTAGCACCAGAGAGGGCGCAAATGTTACCCCTGCAGCCAGCTTAGTCTTTTCATGATGTGTCAGAGACAACCCCACCCCCTCTCTCCCACTAAAGCCTTTTGGTGATTTCCCATTGCTCCTGTGACGGAAACACCTAGGTTGCTTGGAAGTCCTGCATGGCACCTCCTTCCACCACCACACCAGGTCTCTCCCTCCCTGGCCCAGTCTCCTATGCCCCGGGTGCCTCAGGCACTGCCCAAGGCTCCTCCACTCTGCTCCAGCCCTACCTCTCAGTTTCTTAAATTCTCCTCTTCTCTACCACAGCGCCTTTGCACATGCTGCTTTTGTTGCCAGAAACCATCTTCTGCCTCTTCCTTCCCTTCTCGTTTCTCAGCTCCAGCTCAGTATCTGTTTTGCAACAGGAAAACAGAGGAGCTGCCTGCCAAATCAGACCCCAGAATATTGTATGTGCTGGTAGCCCATGTGCTTCTGCTTTATTGCATGGAAAGCTGTGGCTTCTTCTGTCGTTTTGTGATTTTCAGTTAGGTCTCCCACCCACATGTGCATGCACATGCGCACACACACGCCTACTCCTTCCCACACACAGCAGGCTTCGTTCAGGAAGGGGCCAGGTGGGCCATGGCTCACCATTCTCTCTCCAGCACTTGGAATGGGGCTTTAAGAGGCTCAATAAATACTGGCTGAACGCATAGATAACTACAGCAATGGAGTGAGCAAGAATAAAAGTTCCCTCGGTTGTGCGCCGTGGGCTCAGCCTTCTCCTTATTGTCGCCCCTGGTGTTCCAGCTCTGGGCTCCAGTTCTGTCAAAGCTGTAATAGTTTCGTCAAGGAGCTCACAACTGAATTCCAGCGTCCAACAGTAAAGAGCCCAGCGGCGCCTGCCTGCCTGCCAGCCCTCCGGCCCCAAGGCTGTCTATCGCCTGTCTTATCACCAAGGGTGAGTCAGAGAAAATGTCCTGAACAAACCCCAGCGTTTGGAGAGCCCAGGAGCCAGGGAGCAAGGCCAGCTCATCCCCGGCCGCCCCGCCCACCCGGCCTGCAGGCCAGGCCCCAGCCGGCTCCTCTGCCTCCTCGCAGCAAAGCGGGACAGGCAGTGGCGAAGCTCCCGGCGAGACCCCAGGCGGAGGAGGCTCGCCACACTCAGAGCACCTCGGTTCAGACTGCTGGCAGCACTGTCACGTGCAGGGTCCTGAGGCCCCTCTGACAAAACAGGAAGATGCTGCCAGATAAGCCAGTGTCCCCTGGCACTCCTGGCCACCTGCAGTGTACCAAGTTCCTATTTTTAATACATTTGGGACATGGCTAGTGAATAGTAGAGTTGTTGACTTGTTCAGTGTAATTATTCAAACTACTCTGGTAATCCCAGCACTTGGGAGGAGGCTGAGGCAGGAGGAGCAGCCCAGGCTACAAAGTGAGCTCTACACTAGCCTGGACCGCATAGCAAGACCCTGTCTCAAGAAACAGAATAAATATGTAAATAAGATTGTGCCACAGTTTGGGGACTCTGTTTTGACATCTTTTCATGCTCAAAAACTCTATGACCCTAAAAAAAAAAAAGAAACTGAAGTGGCCATGACTTCTCTCTGAGGTCACTTACTGTCTTCCCTGAGCCCTCAGACTCCCAATTGTCCCTTGCTAAACCTGAGCTGGGTGCACAGAGCCCCTCAGAAGCCTCAGGTTGTCCCCAGCACACCCAGGGTTGGGCGGGTGCATCTGGGTGTTGGGGAGCTCCGATTCTCCAAACTGGGGTCTTCAGCACTACCTTCCCCTCAGGCCTCTGCTACCTGAAGCTGATTTTGAGTAGAGAGAGGGGTGAGCTGACAGCAAAAAGCCCGCACGGCATAGAAAGACTGAAGCTGTAGGTTTTCCATTTTGATTAACGTTCTTCCCACCCCATGGCGTGACTTTTTCCGGCTTTTGGCCAAAGAGCCAATGCGAATTTTTATGGCCTGTGTAAGCAATGTGGAAAGAAAAGTCATGCTGGCCCCATGAACTCCCCCAGGCCCCAGCGGGTTTCACAGAATGAATAATCACGGGACCTCCAGGAGACAGCCCTGGAGAAGAATATCCAACTTGATTTTTCTCTCTCCCCCCCACCCCGTTCTTTTGATAGTGCCTTCCTTTTGCTGTGGTTTGATTATTTTTAACATTGCTTCCTGACTTGCTTTTTAATTTGCAGAAAGCAGCGAGATAGAAAAGGAAGAGGGAGGGGGGAGGCTACAGAGAACAGGCAGTCAGTGTGCGCTTCCTGGAAATACGAGCTCGGTTTCGGGGTACACTGTGCAAAGCACAAGCAGAGTGCAGGCGCCAGACACCCACAGGGCACGGAGCTCTGGACGCCGGTGCCATGCCACTGACAGGTGGGCACCTGGCGTCCCCGCAGCTGGCCGGACTCACCGAGGCTGCAGATGCGCCCCGCCCCCTCCCCGGCTGTCCCCGCTGCTGAAGCCCTGCCTCGCTGCTCCTGCCTGCATTCATCCTTCTGCCCTCACACGCGAGCTGTCTTTTAGCAGCTGAATTCTGTGCTTTCAGAATGGCCCAAAGCCTCCGGCTTGTGCAGGCCTCCTTCGCAGGGCCCTAGAAGGTGCTCCCCAAATCACCCTGACCCAGGGTCAATCAGGTCCTTCTGGCAGCCCCGAAACAACTGCAGCCTGACTTCCCTCACCCACTGCTCAGAAAAGCATTTTCTGGATTTTAGAAACTAGAAGCAGCTTTCAGGGGGCCTGGGCTCACTCAGTACCTGTGTCCCAAGCACCAACAGTCTGCCGGGCGCCATGCTAGACGTGGCGGGTACAGCAAGGGACGGTTCAATGTCTGTGACTTTTTTAGAGCTTGTGTTTCCGTGAGAGGGAGAACAGACCAGGTGGTAAAAATGAAAGTGGGAGCAGGGTGAGGGAATACAGAGCAGAGGGGTGAGGCAGAGGGATTGGCACCTGTCAGAAGCCACAGGCACAGTGAGCTCCCCTCCTTCCTTGGGGAGACCTGCCAGAATCAGGAAGCCAGGCCCGCCCTCGTCACCTCCAGAGAACTTGAATCACAATCTTCCAAAGCCAAGGGAGGGAGAAAATGTCCCTGCCCCTGCGGCAGGAGGAGTGCAGGGTAAGAAATGCCCCATTCACGTCATCAATGGAACGTTGTTCTTGCCCAGGGCTGGAAGAGAAAGGGGATCTTCCCCTCTGGTTCAGAGGAAAGAAAGGGGCCCCTGTGGGGAGAGAAACCTGCTCCAGTGATCGGAAAAGAACCCCCCGCAGGACCGGCTGGGTCCACGGAAAGGAAAAGGGACCCTACCAGTCAACTTTCCATTTCTAAAAACAAGAGCCTCACTTCTTTCCTTTCGCGTTTCTCACCAAATACCATGCAGATAGGCAATGGCTCAATAGATAGTTCGGGGTGAACTGAGCACACAGCACCCCCCTGGAGCCTGGGTGACTGAGTCCTGGGACCCAGGGACCTTATCTCAATCATGAGGACTAATACTTCCTGGTACTCAGTCCCCAGTAGTGTACAAAGCTGTAGCAGCCTTTAAAGGTGAATCTTACTGCTATACCCATTTTACAGATCAAGAAACTAAGGCCACAGAGTTGACCAACCAGCCAAGGTCATAGAGCTGGGACACAATGGAGCTGGGACTTGGAGGCCAGTTGTTCTATGTCGGGGGACAGACACCAGTTAACCTCTGCAGGCCTCCCCTCACACTCCATCGAATCCTCTCCTTGGGAATCCAACGCAGCCCTACATGAAGTCAGGAAAGACCAAGATGCAGGTGTCCTGCTCTCAACCTGGGCCCTGGGGGTGCAGGGCACAAACACCCCTGAATATAACTGGGCTTCTTTAGCCTGACATTTCTGCTCTGGAAGGATGTCACCTCCCCCCAGAGCATCAGGCTGTGTGCATGGCAGGCCTATTTTTCCTCAATGAATTATTCAAGTCAGAGAAAATACCTGAAAAGTCACACACACCAGCCGGGCGTGGTGGTGCACTCCTGTAATCCCAGTACTCAGGAGGCTGAGGCAGGAGGATCCTTGCAAGTTGGAGGCCAGCCTGGTCTACAAAGTGAGCCCAAGACCAGCCTGAACTTCACGGTGAGACCCTGTCTCAAAGAGACAAAGAAAAAAGTCACATGCACCGAGCCCCCGCAGGGAAGAGGGCCTGAGCACGCTCGGGTCGCTGGTGGTGCAGACACTGCGTGTGCCCACGGCCCCTCGTGCACAGGTTTGAGCCCACACATCTTCCCGTAAGGCCGCCTCAGCTGCTCCGTATTACTCATCAGACAGCCCTAGGGCTACAGATGACTCAGAAGGCTGCGGCTGGGTGGGAAGAGGAAGCGGCCTCAGCCCAGCACCTGTCAGGCCTTCCATCCTCACCCTCACTCTTGTGGATTAATCCCCTCCTCGCTCAGTGTGTGTCACGTGGAAGGCGCATGCCCAGCACCACTACAGTTCGGCTATGGTTTTCCAGAACCTTCTGTGAGCTGCCTTGCCTGTGGCTCTCCTCTGACCAGAGCATCACTGCCCATTGACTGGTCAGATGACCTGGTCTCACTAGTGGGGCCTAAAGTGGTCTGAAAGTCAATCAGGGACACACAGGAACAAAACTAAGTTTTCCTCAGCCCGGGCAGGTTCCTGTGGTATTTGGTCTAGGTAAATACTTGACAGCGAAGTTCAATCAACTCTGCAGACAAAATAACTCTGACCGCAAAAATGACATGTTCTCTTCTTAGTATCTGGGCTGGGAAAGGAAAGGGGATGGTTTGGGGTCTGTGTGCACATGCTTAGGAAGTGGGATCAAGTTGTCTTGCAACAGGTCTCTGTCCCTGTGTCCCCTGTACATCAGAGACAGACCAGTCAGTGTTCTGAAGCCAACGGTCCAGGTTCCAGTCTTACATCTCTCCTGGGAGCCTGAGCTAGTGCCTTCACTTTTCTGTGCCTCCGTTTTCTCACCTGTCAAATGGGGGTGAAAATGTCACCTACCTCATAACCGTGAGGGTTAAATGATTTAATCTACCAAAACGACACAAGGTCTGCCAGGAAGTAAGCACGCTGCACGTTTTTGTGATCGTAGCTGTATTTCCTCGTCTTCCCACCAGACATCTGCCTTTGACCTCGCAAGAGTAAGCAAGCAAATATACACGCTTCCGTTAAACCTTTTTCTTTTTCTTTTTGTCTCTTAATATCCTAATTAATATATGAATGCAACCTCCTATTTCAGAAAACTTCAGACGATACTATGGCAGTGGGTTGAAGTGGACCCCAAAATGTCACATTCACCTGGAACCCTAGGGTATGACTGATTTGAAAATAGGACCTTGGAAGGTGGGTTTGGTTGGAGATCTCACAATGAAATCAGTGGGCCCTAAATCCAGCGGGGGACACAAGGACCCCCAGGGAGGAAGGCCTTGTGACAATGGGAGCAGAAATTGGAGTTATGCCACCACCAGCCAAAGGATGCCTGGGCTACCAAGAGCTGGAAGGGGCAGGAAGGATTCTTTTCGAGAGCCTTTGGAGACAGTGGAAGTCTACTAGGAGCCTCATACTTGCCTTCCAGCCTCCAGCGCAATGGGAATCAGTTCCTGTGGTTTCCAGCCACCTACTCTGGGCCGATTTGCCTCAGCTGCCCTAGGAACCCAGCAAACCCCTTTCTCCCTCATGGGCATTGCCTCCGACTTACGGTTAATACAACATAAGGAATCATCTGGACCGAGGTCTCGCTTTTCATAACCCACAGGTTTTCAGGGTAATTTTAACTCCTTTACTTCCCCTTTTTCATGCATGTTACACTTTTGGTCTATATTAAGCGTCTTCTACAACTCTGATTACTATGGTTCTGGTGTCTGTAAGGATAGGAGTCTGTGTGCTGTGCCACATCTTCCAGCTGTGAGCACAAGACGCAGTTACCTGGGACGTGAGAGGGATTCTTCCACACAGGGTTTAAAACAGGAAGCCCATCTGTGACCTAACCCCGACCAGTGACCTAGCAGGTTTAGAGTGCAGCCCCTTTGGAGAATCTCATAAATGATACCAACCCCCACCTCCCCAAACAAGGCACCAGACATGTAAAATATCAGCAGACCGGTCCTCATGCTCAATTAAAATCCAGGTGTGGCGGTGCACAGCTGTAATCTCAGCTACTTGGGAGGCTGAGGTAGGAGGGTCATCAGTTTGAGACCAACCTGGGGAACTTAGTGAGACCCCACCTTAAAATTTAACTGGGATAGGGGAATACAGCTCAGTCATACAGCTCTTGCCTAGCAGTGTGAAGTTCTGGGTTCAATCCCCAGTACAAAGAAAGAAGAAGAAAGAGAGAGAAAGGGAGGAAGAGAGAAAGGAAAGAAGGGAAGGAGAAGGAGAGAGGGAGAAAGGAAGGAAGAAAAGAAGGAAAGAAGGAAGGAAGGAAGGAAGGAGGGACAGAGGGAAGGAAGGAAAGAAAGAAGGAAGGAAGGAAAGAAGGAAGGAAGGAAAGAAAGAAGGAAGGAAGGAAGGAAAGAAGGAAGGAAGGAAGGAAAGAAGGAAGGAAGGAAGGAAGGAAGGAAGGAAGGAAGGAAGGAGAGAATCTCCATCTTTATTGAGGAAAATGAGGAGTCTGTTGGCAGAACCAGAACAGGCACCTAGATTCTCCAAGAGTGACAGTTTGTCTCGTCTCAGCCTGAAGCCCCTGGCTTGCCTGCAGAGGTGACCAAGGTAGGGAGGGACACTGAGGAGGGTTTCAGGGGGGCTGGTCCAAGGGAGCAGAGCCTGGCGCCTCCTCTTTAGACGCAGAAGGGGGTGAGGACACCACAGTGGTTTCCTGTGACGTGGAGCTCCTCTCTCCTCCACCAGCGAGCCAAGAAATTAACTTACGCAAAAGCAGCCAAGCCCTGGATAAGAGAAAGACAATTCATTTTAAGCAACAATTTTTGCATTTCTGAAGGTTTAGATCATGCCTTCTTCAGACACACGACTTGCCTTGCTAAAGCGGCAGGAGGGTAGACAGACACACAGGCAGAGGACCGCTCACCGGGCAGGCTCAGCGCATCTCTCTGTACCCTGTTCCTGCCTCCTTGGCCGCAGCAGGCATCAGCACAGCATTGCATGGTTGCTAACCCACACCACACATCACCTCGGAATCCTCGTTGCCTCAGCAGTGACTCCGGATGGCCCCGGTTGGCAGCGGGCTCGGCACCCTAATTGCCCTCCTGAAGCTAAGTGACCTCCCAAGATTGCTGCCAGTCCCTCGTGGTGGCATACGTCCCTGCAACCCCACGTAAGCCTTCTGAGGGCTTTACCTGGTTCAGCAGCAGCCCAGAGACTTCTCTTGCTAGGGCAGGAACCTCTGCTAGGATTTCTCGGAATAGCTGCACTCCTACGTTCTCGGTCATGGGAAATAATTAAGTCTGTGGTACGCGTTCTTGCTTGTGACTTACATATGTTCACATACACTAGGAAGACAGTTCTTTAGAAGTCAAAAGTTCCATCTTATTCAGACTTGGGAATAAAAAAAGAAAAAGTCGGAGAAAGTCTCAGGTGCAGGATGAGAGGTCGGAACCACGGAGCACAGCAGGGCGTGGTATTTTGCTTCTTGTCACTAGTACCAAAGGCTCTCTGCTGTCTGTGTCCACTGCATGAATGAGATACAGGGAGTGTGGAGACTGGATTCTGCTCTCTGGTTGGATCACCAAGTGTTCCAGATCTACTTCTGCAACTTTCTGACCCTGTGTTTGTCTCGGGGGCTCCAACATTTTTGTTCCATGACTGCACTGCCCCCAGGGAAACTACCCAGTTATCTTGCAGAGATCCAGGGCTGCTCCAAAGTGGAAGAAGCCCGCATTAAGGTGAGGGGTGAAGTTTCCAGAACAGGGATGAAGTCCAAGAGAGTGAGTGAACAGGACGCTGTTCTCCAGCCTTATTTTCTAGTTCTGTGACTGACTTGAGACAAAGATAAACCAAGGAGAATTTTTTATTGTTTTCTGATGTGGCCAGGTATGGTGACCCACACCTGTACTCCCAGCCCCTGGGAGGCTGAGGCAGGAGTATTACCACTATTTCAAAGCCAGCCTGAATTATGTCTTAAAAAAAAAATTCTGATGTAACGTTAGAAAATAATTTTATCTCCCTACTTCCACACCGATGGCCTCTTTACTGTCCCTTCTCAACCCAGTACTGATGGGTCCTTTTGTTGCTGAGCTGGGTCATGTCACATCACTAGTGTCATCCCCATCCAGCACCTCTGTCCTCTTCCACGGGGCACCTCCTCCTCTCTCATTGCTACAGCCACTATGGCCTTGCTGCGTTGGAACCTTCCGGACACCTGCCCAGCCTTTATGCTTCTGCCCGATACTGGCTTGTCCAACTCCTTGACTTCTCTCCATCTCAGTTTCCCCTCTGGGCCTGCCCCTGAGAGCCCCGTTTGATACAGTGATCTGCGCTCTCCTCACGCCCACACGTGCGCACCTTCACTTTACTTTTTCCAGAGCACTTATGAGCTGCCTACATGTCATTCTTTAGTCTATCATGTTTCTTGTTTACTATCCAACCATTCTTACCCTGAGGCTGTCAGGAGCTCCAGGAAGGGAGGAATCCCCTGCTTTTTCACTAATGCATTCTGAGTGCTTTGTGTAGTGCTAGACAGGTGTGCAGTTGCTATGGGATGGATCCGTGAGCACATAAATGAATGAATGTATCAAGCTTGGGTCTGGGTTGGAGGTTGATTTGTAGCAAGGTCATCATCTCTAAACAGTTTCTCAAGCAAGGAAATGGAAAATGTGGAAAAGACTGACCGCATGATAAATGTCATTTATCTATTGTTAGCATATGTTCATTGATGTTGTTTACCAAGGTTAATAGAACAAAAGTGACAAAACTGGGAATGGGTACTTTGGTCAGTAATTTTATTTTATAAAACAGTTCACACAGTTCTATGGTCTTCTTGGCAAAAACAGTTGCCTAGAATACTACTCAAACATTAGGTTTCCTTTCATTAGATGAATATAGGAAACAGAAATGAATATTCAAGGAAGTTACTTGAAAGTCACAGATATTTTGCCAAAAGAAAAATTCTGTTTCGGCGAATGATAGAATAGTTTTTGCTGGACAGTGAGCTCCTGTGATTCAACAAAAAGTCGTAGTGAGACTGGCTTGCACAAAGGCAGTGTAATGTATTATCATCGAATAATCATCATTCCATACATTCTTCAGGGGAAGCAACACGACTCTAAGTATTAACAACACCAGGCCATATGAAAACATCCTGATCCAAATCCAGGAGAAAGTCTAACATTTCAGGCCAGATCAAACTGTGTCCCTAACACTCTGAGTTTGAGAGAAGAACAAAGCTCATGCAAAATAACATTACAAACCAGATGTGAGTCCTTAAGGTTTTTAAGGAAAACGTGCTTTTGTTTCTTGGCTCGCCAGGCTGGCAATAGAACCCAGGGCCTTGTGCATGCTAAGCAAGAGCTCTACCACTAAAGCATGCTCCCAGCCCCAGAAAATGTGCACTGTTTTTGTTGTTTATATGCTACAGACTGAAAGGTGTTTATTATCCCCTTAAAAGTGCTTTGCAGGATCGCCTTTCACAATCTGGATGCTGATGTGATTAAGGAAACACACACAATGGCACTGTCCTGCACAAGCTTGAGAAAACGGGCAAGTCTAACGTTTTTAAGAAGTGTGTGGAACCACCAAGACCTAATGAGGAGCAGCACCAAATAAAGGCTTTTCTGACAAAAAGCTAAGATCAGCAGCATTTTATGGACAAAGACAGGAATAACCCTGGTTTCTTAGACAAGGCGGCCCCACAAGAAAATCCAGTCCACGTATTGAAAGATGATCTGCTTTTGCAAAACCCAAAATACTCCTTCTCGAGGACTTCACAGTCAACAGGTATCATCTGTGCTCAGCAGCAGGTGTCTCTCTGTGGCCTCTGGGTAGGCTGCGACTCTGTGACCACTCTGTCTCTTGTGCCCTTTTGTCCTAAACTTTTCCCGTCACATGAGGCTTCTTTCTAGTTTTGCCTCTTTCTCCTCTTCATACTTCTACCTCTCGGGAGAAGAAGGCAGCATGTTGAGAGTAAGAGGTCGGGTTTTCATTCATCTTCTCTTCTCCTAACATGCTTCTTGTCGTCACTCTCTGCTCATGCCTCTTTGATCAGTGCCTGGCATGCTTTAGCTATTATTGCTATTGTCCTCAAATGCACACATCTATTAACCATCAGAACTCCAGCTGAATACATTCTCAATCTTCTAGGAAGCCTTCCCAGATTTTTTCCAATCTGATACAATACTTCTTGGTTATTAACTTGAGCCCTCATAGTACTCGTTGTAACCTTTGGAAAAGCGTTGTCCACTGAGCTCCATATGACAGGTTTGGGGCTCAATCCCTTATGTGTATTACCTCATTTGTCCTTGAAAAGTAGGAGTTACTATATCTGTCCTGTGAGGAAACCAAAACTCACAGAACATCAGCTACTTTTCCAGACTCATAAATCAAATACAATGAAGTTTATTTGACTTCTTGTGTCCCTTCTCCATCAAATGCTCCCTGAAAGCGAGGCCAGTCTCAGCTTTCTGTCCCCTGTACCTCACAGGGAGAAAGTGACTGTACACCCCAGGTGTTGATTTGAAATGAAAGTACCATTTGCGTGCCAGACACTGGTACTATCATTTTTTTTAACAGGCATTAATATAGCAATATAGATTTTATAGTACATTTCCTCTTTTCCTTTTCTTTCTTTTTTTTTAATGATACTGAGGATTGAACTCAGGACCCAGGTTACAATGCACATTCACTAAAATTTTGTGGCAATCCTGAGAGATAATGTGTTATGATCGTCTCTGTTTTTCACATGGGGAATCGGGGAGGCAGAGAGGTTAATTGGCTTTCTCCAAAGCAAACTGCCAACAGTGGCAGAGCCAAGACTCAAATAAATGCAATGCTTCCTCGATCTGCTGTCAATACACCACCATTACCTTTTGTCCAGTACTGAGATCCAACAGATGGCATAATGCCCAGATGACAAAATCAACCTTATGTGGTTTTCAAATACTGCAGTCAAGACAATGACCACGAGTTAGCAGAAAACTCTTTTGCCAGAGTTCAGTTCTTCTGAAGGGCAAGATAGAAAGACCCAGAACCAGACCAAGTGAAAGAAATCTAGCTCTCATTTTACAGAAGAAATGATTCAGCTCAAATCATTCCTTTAATTGAAATACAGATTTATATAAAATAATGAGCCAATAGGTCTTGGGGAACTCTAAACACTAGTCCTCCTTGTTCATAAAGACTTTTGGAAATTTATTCCTTCAGGAAGGTCTTTTTTGTTTTTGTGGTAGTGACATACATCCCCCTTCCATTTCATTTTTTATTTTGAGCCAAATTGCCCTGTCTGAGCTCAAATTTGCAATCCTCCCGCTTCAGCCTCCCAGAGTACCATCATACCTGGGCAGAAAGATCTTTTCCAGAAAAGTCCAATGTGGTATCTTTTCAAATTAACCAGTGATCTCTGCACAGGAGTAAGGACTAGATGATGTAATCATTTGTAGATTTCTAAATGTGGAAATGCAGGTTGGGGTATGAGATAGGGAGCTTGATACGTAGAAAGATATGGAGCCAGAAATGCTGACATGTGCTTGCAACAGGAACGATTGCAACATCAGCCTGGGGATTTGATCTGTAACTGGCCTTTGCCCTTCCTCACCTGGGGTGGCTGATGTGACTGGAGGGGAGTTTAACCACATTATCTCATTCTCCAGCTGGACCTCGGGGTGGAACTGACATGCTATCTAATTTAACATGTTATCTGCTGAACTCAGTGTACAAAGTTCGAAGCCACATGGCCTTGGGAAATAGAACAAGGGGCCAGATATTCTTCCCCAAAGGGTTTTCTGGGTGATCGGAAAGGGAACGTGAAGGATCTGAAGAGAGAATTTGAAAGGTTACCCGGAGCAGTGAGATAATGCTCAGGGGCAGTTCCCAGGAACTCAACTGTCTTGGTTCAAGAAAGATAAGAGAAAGGAGACTTGGTGGAGAAGGGGGCTGTTAGAACAGGGCAGGTTTGGCGGAAAGTGGCCCGAGGAGGAAGGAACATTCTCAGGCAGAGGAACAAGCTGGATTGAGGCTGGTGGTGGAAAGTAGGGAAACATGACCCAGGAAGGAGAATTCAGTTCTTTTATAGCGTGGGATTCTTGAAAGTTTTTTAGTTTTTAACTTGTAACATTCACTTCTGCTCATGGGGTTTGAATGTATTAGTAAAATCTTTCAGTAAGGCGAAATTCTTACCCAGTTACTGGTCTGACCCACCCTCAGCTCTGCTAGCAGAAGAAACATAAAGCCATATGGGAAGTGGGCTAACGTCCCTATCCAGCAAGAAATATGTTAACTACTGCTTAGCCCTTGCAGCTGAAGACCTGTCCTTGATGAGGATACATGAAGGGGTGCACACCTGTAATCCTAGCACTCTGGGAGGTTGAGGCAGGAGGCTCACGAGTTGGAATCTAGCCGTGGCAATATAATGACTTAGGAAGACCCTATCTCAAAACTGAAAAGACCTGGGCTCGTTTCCCAGTACTGGGGTGGGTGCGAGACCCGTCCTTGGTTGGTACAACCTGAAAAGTCACGGAAGTTACAGAGAAGCTAGTCAAATCCCTACTCCTTTATAGTCTTCACTAAGGCAAGCTGCTTAATTTCAAATGTTCAAATGAACTCTAACAGTGTGCGATACATGTACTGACCCACCCGTACTGCATGCTTTATTTCACAATCCAGATGTGTTGAGTCAACTTTTCTTATATGTGTGAATACTGTCCTTTAAAAAGATGAAGAAAAGAAAATGAAAGGAAAAGGGAAGAGGAGGGAAATAGTTTCACACCCAAGTCTAAATTTCTACCTCCCTTAATTTATTTGAATCTAGCAGCATAGTGTGATACATTTCCCAAATAAGAAATAAGAAAGGTATTTCATTTCTAACTCAACATATTTGGTTATAATTTTTAAGCCACTTGGTAGCCTCGTTCAAGATTTCTTCTTTTGTGATTAAACTGAGCTCCATCTATGTATGATTTGTGTACCAGACTTGAATGCAATTAGAAGGCTGACATTTTGCTTTGTCTTGGATCATGGAGAGTTTTTATATTACAAAAAAGAAAATACATTGCAGTGTTATGTCTGGCCCAGGCTATGAGCAAACCTTTCTTCAGGAGAATTTGTTCCCATTGTTATCTCAGCATGTTTTCAGCATCAGTGCATCAATTATGCTGTCATTAGCCAGAATACTGAGACAGGCAAAAGATCTATTAGATCATCAAAGTCCATTCCTGGAGGCAGGCCAAGTCTCCTGGGAGAGGCTATGACATGCTGTCTTAGGCAGATGACCAAGGAAAATTGAGAGCCATGTAAAGGTTTAGCCTGCTACAGTTTTTTAATTTTTGAAAGTTTCTCAAACCACTCACAGGGAGATAGTGATCATGAATTCGTGATGGTGATCAGGGCGGAATTTAGGTTCATAGCAAATGATTTTTCTCCCCTTAGCAATATCTGGAGACACTTTGGGATGTCATAACTATGGAGAAGAGATTCCTACTGGAACCTAGAGGCAGAAGCTACGGATGGTGGTAACATGCTATTCTGTACAGGACCCCCCTCCCCAACCCACCCTCGCACACACGCACAAAGAATTTTCCAAGCTAAAATCTCAACAGCGCTGATCTTGCAAAACCCAAATTTAGGTCTTTTTCCAAGCTTTTTCTTTTTCCTGCTGCTTACCTATCAAGTCTCCACAGAGCAGACTGTTTGAGCCAATTAAATGACTGAAAAAATACAGATTCTTTTGACACAATTTATTTTAAATAATTTTTTTTCTTTTTTGTGGTGCTGAGGAGAAAATCCATAGCCTCACATATGTTAAGCTGCCCACATGGTATCCAGCCCATCAAAGAAAATTCTTACTAATTCCTAGTCCCAAGATAAACACGTATCCACAATCACACAGAGAAACAAATCACCTTGGCTAGTTATTTCAAAATTTAGATTGTGAGCCAGGCGTGGTAGCACATGCCTTTAATCCCAGCACTCAGGAGGCTGAGGTAGGAGGAGCGTTGTGAGTTCGAGGCCAGCTTGGGCTACATAGTGTGACCCTGCCTCAGAAAACCAGGGCTGGGAGTTTGGCTCAGTGGCTTAAGCGCCTGCCCTGGCAGGTGCGAGGTTGTGAGTTCAATCTCTAGTGCCACAAAAAAAAGAAAAAAGAAAAAAAGAAAAAAAAAAGACTTAGATTGTGTTGAGTTTAATAAAACTCTGGCTCAAAAAAATAAAGTTTTACAGAATTAAAGACAAGCAAACATTAAATGCATGAGAAGAAATAAACCATCATACTCGTCTTAGTCTTTAGAACACTATTGTTAAACAGAAGTTTATTTTTGGTTCAAACAAAAGTTTGTGTAGCTATGGCAGATCTTTAAAGTCAAATCCTTAAGTGAAAAACTGCTGATGCAAACAACAGTCACAAAAGCATTTGGTCGGTGTCCCTACCTTAATCAGAACCCCCACACAGGATTTTTTAAAATGAGAAGAAAAAAAGAATATGAAGTAAGAGGGAGGGATAGAGTAAAGAAAGGAAGGAAAGGGGAAGTGAAAAGAGAGGAAAACCCAAGCTTTGTTTCTGCAGATTTAAGAGAACTTGGCTAATAAAAGCTTCCCGATTGGCTGTCCTATACTCCACTAACTGGAATTCCGCTGGCCTCGGCCTTACATGTAATGTAGATTTCAGTGCTAAAGGTCAGGGTGAAAACAGATAAGGAAACTTGGTTTACTATTACCGAAATGCTACAATCAAAAGAGTAAGCAATAATTAAACATACATTGCTTGAGTTTTTCACATGCCATCATATTTTTGTCTACCTAGTGTTTCCAGTTTTGAGACTCTAATATAAGTTAACATTCCCAAGATCAAAAAGTTGCTACAAATTTCACATCAGTCCAGACATTTCCTAAGTACGGGAAGCAGGCAAGACCCCACTGAGGTCCTTGTTAAATATATCTTCCTATAAAATACAGCATTTAAATTCTTTGAGATCATTATCACAACAATGCTTATTCACTTGAAAAATTACAATTATTCTCTAAATTACTGAGGCATCATCTCTGCTCGGAAATCCTACCTGGATCACAGCGTGGTTTTGTGCCCCACCCCAAAGTCAAAGTTGACTTTTTTGCACTACTGAGCTAACTCGAGTTAAAATCTGTCACTCGTATTTAGCCACAACTCTACTACACTTCCTAACTGAACTGGGTCTGATCTGTGGCCGTTTGTTAGGGTATTTATGAGAAGCTGACAGGTAGGGCTTAGTGGAGACTTCACGGTGATATTTAGCATAAGCATTCACACAAAATAAGCAGCGTGGAATGTCTGTCCTTGGTTGCCACTAATTTCTGTCACACACATTCCTGCTCTATGGAAAGGGGCTGCCAGGGATAATTCAAACTCAAGTTCTTCCCAGGAAGGGCAATAGCACAGAACACACCAGAACTAACAATCAATAGATCAGGTCCCAGTTTGATTGACTGAGGATACATCTGATAAATCCTTTCCTTTATTTTTACTTTACTTAATGTGTAAAAATGATGATAGTCCTATACACTCAAGGCATATTTTAAAAATGCCTACCATAAAGAATGGCAGCGCAAATCAATTGGCTTTCCTGGTCTGCCCAACCACAGGTCTCTTTGCTCCAAAGTAAGCACTATTAATAGTTCCTCATATGTTCTCCTAAAAATTTTCAGAGAGGAAAAGAGAAAAATTATTTTTTTCTGTGTCCCAATTTTTTTTTTCTCCCAAAGCTCACAGTAATATATATCATCACTAAATCTTTACCAGGCTAGTCCCATAAATATCTCAAGCTATTCCAACGACATTAGATAATTTGGGAAAGGAAGAGATGGCAATTACAATGAGTGACAGACCGGATAATTTTTTCCAGCCTTCCATGTTTTTTGTTTATGTATTTTTAAATCCAAGTTCATTTTGAATTTCATAGATACTTTAAAAAGGGCTGCCTTTACTGAAATTATGTTGGGGTTTAAATTAACAGTGTTCCTACAAATCCAGGGAGTATGTGAACCTATGATAGTCAGTAGCAGGCCACAGAGCTGAATACGGTGGTCCTATATCCTTGAATACCCCCACCCTTTTTTTTTTAACCAAGGATCAAGCCTAGGGTTTTCACACTGAGCTACAACCCCAGCCCTTTATTTTATTTTTTATTTTTGATATAAGTTCCACTAAGTCACTAAATGGCCCAGACTGAGCTTGAATTTGCCATCCTGCTGCCTCAGCCTCCCCAAGTGCTAGGATTATGAACATGTGCCACCACCATTTCCGACTTCCTTGAACATCTTGTTGCTTTGAAAGCCTGACAAATCACTGTTCCCTTTAGGGCCTAATACGGGAATGCACCGCTCCTCTCTCCTCCAGTTTCCTGCCTGCTCAAACCTATCCTAATCCTTGAGCTCCTTAAACACCCACTGAGCACCTGACCACTCTACCTGGGCTCGGTCTCAGCTTCTCCAGAGGTGGAGTCATTCTGGCCTCCAGTCTGATTTTAGGCAGACCCAACGTTACCTAAACCATGGAGGGGCTGCCACCAGGTGGTCACTCTGTCTTCCTGTTCCCTGTCAGTATTCTCTGGCTTGACTTCTACCTGAAATCAGTGCCGGGCCTGAGTCATTTCTCCACAGCCTGTAGATCCCTTCTTTGACTTAGGCCCAGGATCCTCCCCGCCTTGGTACTAGAGACTGAACCCAGAGTCTTTAAACTGAACCACATTCTCTGGCCTTTTCGTCTTTTTATTGTTGAGATAAGGTCTGTCTAAGTTGTCCAGGTTGGTCTTGAACTTGGGAACCTCCTGCCTCAGCCTTCCAGAAGGCTGGGATTACAGGCATGTGCCACCATGCTTAGCTGCCTTTTTTTAAATTTTCGGTTTTGAGACAGGATCTCACTAAACAGCTAAGGTAGGCCCAGGAGGTTTTTAGTCAGTCACTCCCCTCGCCTGGCTCTGCCCTTGGCGCAGATCACTGTGGACAGAAAATACAAAGAAAATAGTTTCTCTCCATTATGTTCTTCAGTGCAAGTCAGCCGGAATGCAGAGCCCCTGGGACCACCTCATTAACGGAAAGAGAGAAGAGCTAATGTGCTGAAAGAGAGGCGTAAATAAAAGCTGCAGCCCAACCAAGGATGGACAGGATCAGAGATGGCCCTTACAGTCTGCTTCCCTCGCACCTGCCCAGCCCACCTGGTCCGGGTGGCTCCCCTCTCCCAGACGACCCACAGTTCCTCCAGTGCAGCTCTACCTGGGCGGGGGCCCAGGCTGGTCTCAGTGGGAGCCGTGACTGGTCCAGGCCCGGCCACAGGATGGGGAGGTTTCCCAGGGCATCCTGGGGGCTCTTTTCAGGCAAAGGGGGAAGAAGATGAGGACGGGGCTGCCTCCTCCCGGACACCCTCCCCAGAGGGTACGGGCCCTGACTGGTCGCTCTGAGCCTGCAGATGATGTTGGCCGCTAGGAAAGCAGAGCCCAGGAGGGTGGAACCCGAGCTTGGGCTTTGGTCGATGCCACCCCTGCCCCTCTGCCACATGCTTTGTCGTTGTTGAAGCCGGAAAAGTTCAGGATCTGTCACTCAACACCAGAACCATTCTAAACAGCGCAGAGTGACAGAAGCCAGCACCAAAGAAACAAAAACAGAATTTCTACTCCACAAACCACCTTCTGTTCTGTTAGGCAAAGGAACTACTTTGTTCAAAACACAGTTCCTTCAATTCCTGTAATGCACAGGGTATTTATTTTGGCCTGCCTTTTTTTTTTCCCCTAATGAAATAAAGGCTTAAATGAAGGGGGTTCTTTTATATTTTCGCTATTTAGAACCCTAAGACACAGCAAAGTTTATAAAAGTAACAGTTTCAAAAGGAGTAACAATTGCATTCACGGCACTGTACTAAATGTGGAAATTATGGAAAGCAGTGTAAAGAACGATGAGAGACTCTGTGCCAGGCATTGCAGGCTCCCATGCTGATTTTACCCTCCTAGTCTTTCAGAGAAACTGCAACTAATATAATTGTACTTGACGGCAACCTTGAGTGGAAGAGACATTTGTCCTGAGTCTTGAAGCTTTTTTAAAAAATAAAATAACTTCACACATAAAAAGTATAAAAAGTTATAAATAGTCACGCACTCAACTATTTTTATAAATGTTAAATTTTGCTGATTTTGTGTCAGATTCATTTTGTTGATATTGGTTTTTGAGGTGTTTGTTTGTTTGTTTTTTGAGACAGGGTCCCTGTGTTAGTCACTTTTCCCTTGCTGAGACAAAATAACCCAATTTAAAGAAGGAGAGATTTATTTGGCTCACAGTTTTAGAGGGTTCAGTCCATGGTTAACTGATTTGAAGCCAGAAACAGAATGGTGGAAGAGTATGGGCAAAGAAAACCGCTGTTGTTTTGGCAGCTAGGAAGCAGAGCAAGAAGGGAGGAGCTGGGAACAAGAAAACACCCTTGCAGGTCATGAACTCAAGTGACCCCACCTCCTTCTACTAAGTGCTACTTCCTAAAAATACATTCAGCTATGAACTCACAGATGAATTAATCCATTGATGAGGATAGCACTCCCATTACCTTCCAAAAGCACCATCTCTGATGGGTCTTTTGGGTACATTTTAGATTTATACCATAGCATCTCACTATTTAACCCATGCTGGCCCTGAAATCACTATGTAGCCCAGGCTGGTCTTGGACTTGAGATGCTTCAGCCTCACCCTCCGAGTGCTAGGAATATAGGTGAGTGCCAGTATACCTGGCTCAATTTTTAAACTAAACTTTAATTTTGAGATAATCGTAGAGTCCTTTTCAACTGTATTAAAATATTACTGAGGCACGTTTAGAAACCTCAAAGGGTTAATTTGAGAAGATTGCAGATCACGAATCAGGAAACAACAATCTAGAAGTGGTTTGGACTCCACTGAGAGGCTTGAAGAGAAAATTTTTTTTCTTTTCTTTTCTTTTTCTTTTCTTTTTTTCCCTTTTCTTTCTTTCCTTCTTTCTTTCTTTCTTTCATGCTTTCTTTCTTTCGTGCTTTCTTTGTTCTTTCTTTCTCCAAGGTCTCACCATGTTACCCAGGTTGGATTTGAACTCACAATCCCCCTGCCTCAACCTCTTAAGTAGCTGGGATCACAGGTGTGCACCCCAGTAACTTGCAAGGGAAAACTTTTATAAAGTGTTCATAGAAATGCCACAAAGTGTTTGATTAGCAGTTTCTGATTGGTCAAACTTATTGTATTGGTTTGATCCTGTGTCCCCCCAAGGCCTCATGTAATTTGGATGGGGCTGAGTCTGGTGTTCACAATTGGTTTGTTGTCTGGCGCTGGGTTTGGTGATGTGAGTGCTGCACCTGCCCAGGGGTGGAGCTGACATACAGAGTAAGGGAGGGAGAAATCCATCTCCCTCTCTCTTACTCTCTTGCTGTCTCTCTCGCAGGTTTGAGCTTGCTGTTTGCGGCAGCTGCCATGAATGGCCACCCAGCCATGCCATGCTGCCTTGGAGCCAACTAAATATGGACCAAAACCCCTGAGAACGGTGAGAAACAAACCTTTCCTTCCCTAATTTTGGGCATCAGGTATTTTGTCTCAACAATGAGTGAAAAGTAACTAAGACACTTATGTTGCATTTTCTTGTCATATGATCATTTCCTTTGAGTTGGATCTCAGTTTGCTTATGAAGGAACCAAAGGCATTGGGGCTATCTCAACCTAGTGGGCTCCCAATAACTATTTTCACATAAGAAATGATACAGGAAGTTCTGCTGAAACTTCTCCCAAGTTTCCTCCAGTGGTAACATGTTGTGAAATTGCAGTGCAAGATCAGAACCAAGATGTTGACAATGGTTGGAGTCGAGATCCACAGCATCACCATCTCCCCTCCACCCCAAGATCCTCGAGTTGTCCATTTGCAGCCTCATTCACATCGTCCCAGCCATGAGCTCTCCCCAGAACTTGAAATCACCAGCTTGTTCTCCGTTTCCATTCTTTTGATCAACTCATGAATGCTTTGGGAATCTTAACTGCTGAGCTAGCTACACCATTAACAAAGACTGACACACTTGTCAGAACTTACTGAATGTCACTAGATGAACAAACAGCATCAGTTTCATCAGCTTTACTTCACCAAGTACTCCTGATTTCATTTGGAGTTGTGATCATGGCAGTTGCAAATTTCTTGTTCCGTTCCAAGCATGGCGGGAGGTGTGCAGACAGCTCTTCCGCTTTGAAGTGGGCAGCATCAATGCAGGGGGCTGGTGCTGAGCTAAAGTTGGCAGTTTCTCACCTGTGATCTCCTGAGTATAGGCCTCGGCAATGATAAGATGACAGGTTGGTGTGACGAGCTTCGCAAGTTTCTCCTTTTATATGTCTTGGACTGTGGTGGTTGCATCATTCCTTGACAGATGTATTTGATAAATTCATCTTTTGATATGTCTGATAAGCCCACATCTCGAAGTCTCTGGTTTAGTTTGATAAATTCACAGGTCATAATTTTTATTGCCAGAAGTGAGTCATTTAAGCCAGGTGTGGTGGCACATTACGGTAATCCCAACATTCAGGAGGCTGAGGCAGGAAGACCACCATGCCCAGAAGACCAGCCTGGGCTACATAGCAAGTTCAAGGGTCAGCCTGAACTACATAGTGAGACCCTGTCTCAAAACAAAACAAAACAAAACAAAAGATGAGTCATTTATCAGTCTGAGCCATCTGTCTGCCCTGCACACACAGTGGTTGTTTGCTTACTTGGACAAGACGCAGAGTTGTTCTACCTTAGCATTTGCACCCAAATGGAGTCACTCAGGGTAAACTGCTGAAAAGTTGTCACTTTATACAGTAACATTTAAGATTCACAGAGGAGTGGTTGGTGTTCCTGCCCAGCTTTTAGCTGTTACTAATAAACATGGCTATTATTGTTATAAACGTGATGTATAGGTCTTGGTATGACAATCTGAATGTCTTCATTTCTTTAGAAGTTTGAGGTCAACCTGGGCATCTCAGCAGTTTAGCAAGATTTTGTCTTGAAATGAAAAATAAAAAAAAAAGGCCTGGCTATGTAGCTCAATACAAAAGTTCTGGGTTCAATCCTCAGTATTGTAGAAAAAAAAATAGCCAAAGATCCAAACAAATGCTACACCTGAGAGATACACAGATGTTAAATAATCATATGAAAACGTGCTCATGTTATTAGGAACTGGAACAATTCTGGACAAACCAGAATGAAATACCACTGTGTACCAACTGGAATGGCTAAATACAGACCAAAGACCCTACAACGCCGTGAAATGGCAAAGAGGTGGAACAGTTGGAACTCTCAACCAATCACTACGGAAAATGGCCCAGCAGTTTCTTGTAAACTGTACTTAACCATGTGACCTGGTCATACCATTTCTACAATTTTACCCAAGGGAAATGAAAATCTATCCTCACATAAACACTTGTACACAAGTATTTATAGAAGTTTTATTTATCACTGTCAAAAACTGGACACAATCTAAATGTCTGTCAACAAACTCTACCAGGACAATTTAATATTACCTAACCAAGCCAGGTGTGGTGGCGCATACCTGTAATCTCACCATTTGGGGAAGCTGAGGCAGAAGGATCACTATGAGTTCGAGGTCAGCCTAGGCTGCATAGTGAGTTCAAGGACAGTGTGAACTATATAGTGAGACCCTGTCTAAAAAAGAGAGAAAGAAAGAGAGAGGGGGAATGGAGAGAGAGGGAAAGAGAAGGAGAGAGAGAGAGAGAGAGAGAGAGAGAGAGAGAAAAATACTACCTAACCATAAGGAAGAACCACTAAAACGTGTAACAAGATCCACTCCGGATCTCCTAGACATTATGTTGCATAAAAAAAGTCACTGAAAAGGTTATGTTGTGTATGATTCCAATTATGTAGCCATTCTGCATAAGTTCCGGTTATAGGTGGGCAGTTCCCAGAGAGTAGTGGAGAGAGAGAAAGAGGTGAAGTTTAACTCTAAAGAGACAGCCCAAGGGAATTTGGGGATGTGTGATTAAGTGTTTGTGTCTTGATTGTTGTGATTACCCAGCCGCAGGCATTTGACAAAACATCAAAAAAATGTATTATGTATATCTAAAAAGTTACTTGAATATCATCATTTATGTTCTTTTTACAATCTTATTTATTCACTACATTTCTTTAATTTCTAGATCCATCCTGTCTTGAAAATTTTAATAGGAAGAATACATTCCAAATGGAAGGGCTATTACAGTGGGATTTGTATTTAACGTTTATAAGACCCTAGGGTCATTGATGCTCTTGATTCTAAAGTGGAAAATGCCATTAAATGGCACCAGTCCCACCTGCTCCTCTGGGGAACACATCTTTGACATGAAGGGTGACGGAGGTTGTGTGTCACCAGCACTGACTCCAGCCCTCAAAGTGAATTCTTCTGTCCACATTCAGTAAAGAACGTGGGGGAGACTAGATTCTACTTTCCCTTTATTTTTGTCCGTTTCTATGAGAATCAGATTTAGCACACTACACTGGAAAAAGAACCAGGTAAGTCCTACCCCTACCATTAAGTACATGGTGACATTGCTGAATTGTCTTCTCTTTTCATGAAAAGGTGTGTTGTCTCAGATTATTTTGAGTCTCTTTGTGGCTATGAAATGGTGTGCGATATTAATCAAGCCTCTGAAGCATTCATTTATCTATTCAACTGCCCGACATACCTCAGGGACTTATGTAGGTGGCCTACCTACAACTGAAGCTAAGTTGGAGAGCAACAGCGCAGCCATGCACAATAGGACATCAGTGGTGAGGCTGACAGGGGTGCAGTTCATGGGCAGTGTGGCAGTCAGAGAATGATGAGGACGCCGAACAAGCATCCGTGCATACCCCTCCCAAACTCAGCTGTGCACCTCTGTCCCTCTCCTCTGCTTATCTTTGAAATGAAAACAGGAGGCCTCCCCTCTGCTTCCTGTGGTCTTTCAATGTTTATAAACCAACAGGAAGCTGTAGACTCTCAGTCCAATGCTCACACATGTCTCCTTTCAAGTCTTCATTTTCATTTAACAAAATATAAATGACAGCCTCTGAAACTGGAAGATCTAATGCTTCAGGAAATGTAAAGATCTGAAAACTTTCCTAGTGATGAGTAAGCATTTAGAATCTGGCAGATTTTTTTTTTTTTTTTTTTTTTGTGGTAACAGTCTAGCTTTGAGAAATGTGTGTAGCACATTTTCCCACACTTCTAAAGAAACAAAAGAAAGAAATATTCTAGAAAATGATTTTAGAGAATGCACATAATTCCTACCCATTAATTATCACATGACTTGATGCCAGGAATGTCCATTGCAAACCAGCTAACACAGAATGTCGAATGAAAAGAGAAATTATTGTGGTAAAAGCTAAGGATTGATGAATATAATCTCACATGTGTGTACAAAAGCAGAAAATAGTCCATAGAGAATAAAACATAGCCAGTCAATATTGACATAAGCAATGTTGTATTTTTTTTTTAACGAATATATTTGTCAGCAATGAAAAAGGTTTCATTATAGGCTGGAAAAGCTCAGCCAGGAAGGATTTATTGGTTTAAATAGAAAATGGGGATTTTTTTAAAAATTTAAATCACTTTAACAACTATTGTTGAAACTCTTATTAAGACATCTAAGCTTTCCTGACTTTCAAGAACTCTGTTCACACTGCAGTTCTTCCGTGAGGAGCGAGGAATCTAGACCTGTAGTAATGCACCCACTAGGTCAGATGCCAGGGTTGAGTCCCGGCATTCAGAACCGCAGGTGACCACGGAGATTCCTGACAGCTGCTCGGACACCTGGCTAAAGTTCTCTCCTTCCAGCACCTTGCAGGGTATCGTAGACCCCTGCAGTGGGTTCCAGACTCCTGTCTGGGTCACAGAGCACACAAGAGATGAAAACAGAGGGGCGTGTAGCAGGGATCTGGGTTGACCAGTTGCTCTCTGGGAAAAAAAGGCCACAAGATACCCAGCCCTTGGTGTTCATTCATCACATCTGAGTCAAGGACGATGGGTGAAGGGCAGTGGGTGTTTCTGGGAACAGTGATGATGACTACGTTGGTCTTGGAAGATCAAAATATTCTTCCAAGGACAGCGACCAGGATGGGGCAGGGAAGGGACAATGAGGAAACAGTAGTTCCTTACCTCTCCCGCAGGTCTTATCTTGCCCTGTGAGCGCCACACCAGTCATTAGACCTAGGACTTCCAACTGTGACCAGAAAAGAGGCGGGG